>WSXT02048073.1:0-13072 GCA_011762715.2 Neuroterus valhalla
ACACTGGGTGATCTACACCCGAGCCTCCACTTTCAACGGTCACGCTGCGACTTCTGATGGAGCGCTGACGCTGGTCCCAAAAGACCTCGTAGTACACACCTTAAACTAGCTTGCGTTTCTAGTCGCATGGTCCTAATTTTTTTTGTTCCGTAACGGCACCTATTTGAATAAAACTGCCGGGTATTCTGTACCCAGTGTGTATCATGAGGGTTAATATTAGTTGAATCAAGTTCAAAATTCACTATTTCCCTTCACAGTTAGTCAGAGAATGCGAATGAAATATTACTTTCCGAATGTCACCCCCATAAGTCTGTTTTATAGGGACGTAAAAAACCCCCATAAGAGCAAAAAATGATTTTCGAGTTTTTGTCGCTAATCATGATTTTTTGCGATTTTTTTTAACGCAGATTGTTTCAAATACATACAATACTACTTTATACTGATGATTGGATGTTTATTTAAATTGTTTAAACAATTGGTTATTGTTTTTAACAAATTTCCCTAAGAAAAGGGTTAGAAAGTCAAGGTTTCTTCTGAATTTTTCAACTTATTTTCAATGTTTTAGTTGAAGCGAGGTAACATTCAATTGTAATTAAGAAATATAATTTTTCAAACAATTTTTTATTAATTATCACAATATCCTCTTGGAATAATGCTACAAAGTTGCTTATGGCTTTCCCCTCCTAGATTAGTGCTAAAAATATGCGATTTCTTCTAAACTCTTCAGCTTTTTGTCTACTTTTCACTAAGTTAGGTAATAATTTTACGAGTTAATAAACAAGCTTATTTAAACACTTTATTATTGTTTATAACCATTTTCTCTCAGACAAGTACTGGAAATTTATGGTTTTTTCTGAAATGTTTAACTTTGGACTAAACGGAATTCGAATGAAATTCAATTAGAATGAATTAGATTTAATTGATTTAATTGTTGGTTAAATTAGATTATTTTTTATTTAAAATACAATTTTTTTATTTTGAAATATCAACCATCATATTTTTGATTAAAAATTTATATTTTCAGGTCAAAAATTCAATTCTTTGGTTGAAAATTGAACTAATTTTTCAAAAACTCAATTTTTGCGTCTAATGTTTAGTTATTATTAATTTGTTCACAACTAAAAAGGTAAAGCCAAGGTAAAAATTTCATAAAAAACCGCAACTTCCTATCATCAAGCAAAGAAAATATTATTGGCAATGATAATAATTTGTTTAAACAATTATTTTTTTTAAATTTAATTAAATATCAACTCACTTTCAAATGGAAAATGGGAAAAAAGTTGAAAATTTCAGAAAAAACCGCAAGTTTCTATTATTAGGCAAAGGAAATATTATTAGCAATGATAATAAATTGTTCAAACAATCATTTTCTTAACATGAATTGATTATTACTTTAATCTAATTGAAAAGTGATACAAAGTTAAAAATTCCAGGAAAAAACCGCAACTATGTTGTATTAATCTAGAAGAAGATAAATATAAACACTTCAAATTTGTTTAAACAATTACTTTTGTAAACTTTATTTGATTATAACCTCGCCTTAACTGAAAGGTTGAAAAGAAGTTGAAAAATTCAGAAAAAATCTTGAATTTCTAACCCTTTTCTAAGAGAAAGTTTCTTAATACAATAATAAATTGTTTAAACAGATTAAATAAATATCTGAATATCAGTATAAAATAGGTGCTTGAAACAATCTGCGTTAAAAAACGCAAAAAAATCATATTAGCGCCAAAAACTCAAAAAACCCATTTTTTTGATTAATTGTGACTAATTGTAAAACAATTGTAAATTGTAAAAAGAAATGGTGAATTTCGAACTCGATTCAATTAATATTGAGAATTCTGAATAAGATTCACAAAAACGTCTTTTTTTACTATGGGAAATACGTGTTGATCTTCAAGGGGCTTGCGCCACCTCTAAATATTTTTTTTTTTTTTTTTGACGCAATTGACGCAATTAAAATTTTTTCTCAAGCACGTTAACTCACTTAGAACATTCAGTTGAGGAATCCAAGGGAGTGTGTACACATTTTTAGGCAAACCTTGCGGCAATTCTTCCTTATTTGCTATTTTCATAAGAACCCGCACGGGTGCAATTTTTGCGAATGATTTGTAAAACACGTCTATGACATCTTTAGGAAATGATTCGAATTTGATCATTGAGCCGAAAGTAAAATAGACAACTCCAGTTTTACTATCGTCGAGCCACTTTATCAGCTCCTGATTAAAAAAAAGTAAGAATCAACAAGGGGCAATCAATAATCAGATTGGGAGATATGAAATATCTATGGAGATCATATAAAAATATTGACCGGTGTCAGTGCAGGACTGTCTTCCTGAATATGGAGGCCGCCTACTTCGACAAGAGCAGGAGTCGTTGGCTTAACACCGTTCAGTGAAAAATGTGAATTTGTAAGAATCATTGCCACATTGGCTTCTGCTTCTCGCACCCCTAAGGATTTTTGTCCCAAATATTTTCGAATTATTTCATCTTGGGGTGTCGTTAAATAGTTGAAATAAATCTTGTTGTAATAAGCACTCAAAAGGTTGTAGAGTCGTGTCGGAAAATCTAATTTTTCCACATAATTCATCAGATTATTTGGAACAAAAGCCAGGTTTTCTGGATTTGCAATCATGTCATGCATCCACGGATACAGCGCAGCTGAACTAGCTGCAATCACTGGAATGTTCCAGTTGGCACCAACTGCCAAAAAACAGTGTCCTCCAAAAATCTGGAAATCGAAATTATTGCAATTTAATTGAAAGATTCGAAGAACCGGCCTAAAGCTACCACAAATATGAAACATGTGTACGAACCATAGATACGTATGCAGGTGCAATTAGAAAGAGTGATATGGGACATTCTCTTACAAATCAAACAGAGAACTGACCGACCCATGTTCGATTGAGCTAATACTTTTTTCAAGAGTTTTATTTATAACTCCTGTTCTATTTGAGCTAGAGACCTTTTTTTCATTTGAAAGGTAAAAGAACGAGCTTTAATAAAAAAATCATCCCAAAAATATTATTAACAGATTGAAATTGAACCGCTGCACAGTGGTCTGGAGGACCCGAAAAGTTGGCCATAAATCGAAAGTCGAACTTTTTTTCTCGCGTTTTTGAGTACACTCATTCATTATTGACATATTTATACATCAAATGGCAAAAGTAAAGCGCGCTTAGTTACCGATGCGACTGCAGGGAGCGCTGCAAAGTCAGCTATTCAGATGCTTGCGTGGATTGTGCTCCGCAACATCAAAGTTCGCGCTCAGTTTTAAGTGGTATTATGTTTCATAAAAAAGCTGAATTTCTGGTTTTGTAAAAGAGATAGCTTTTGAAGGTATGTATAATGAGTTTTTAACTCAAGATTCAAATTGGATTATCTAACTGGAGGCCAAATAATCAAGAATTTTTAAAATTTAGCTGCACATGTTTGCACCATTCGTTACAATCGGTTTTTTTCGTGAGCGCTTGCGCGCTCGTCACTGGGCCAGGTAGGCATTTGTCGCACGGGATTTATGGAATCTCCACGTTCTGAGACCTCCTGATTCCGGAAAAGTAGTTTCCACCTCGGTGTCTGTCTGTCGTCGTTTTCGTTGTCCTCGTCGTCGTTGTCGTTGTCGTTGTCGTCTTTATAATCCATAACTTTTGAGAGACTAATCGGATTGGATTGCCCTTTGGCACACATTTTGAGGGACCAAAAAGACAATTCTAGTTCATTCACCATATTTTTTTTATCCTCATCATTTTTTTCGATAAAAACAAAATTTTCACAGTTATGGTATTTTCAAAATTCAAAAATATAGAAGGAAAGAAGAATTTTAGCCAAATAACGCAAGATTGAGAAGAAAGTCAGAGAGAGAAAAATGTTTCTTCTTGGGAGCTCTACAGTATCGTGAATTCAACTTTTTGAATTTTCTGAAAAAATCGAAAATTCCAATTTTGATCGCACAAAAAATAATCTGTGAACTCGATAACTTTCGAAAGAATGATCATATTCGATCGTACTTTCGCACCCATCCTCATGATTTTTTTTTTTTTATGAAAACAAAATTGTCAGAGTTGTGGCTTTTTTAAAAATCCGAAGATATAAACGAAAATGAGAATTTCGAGCCAAATAACGCAAGATTGGAAAGGAAGTCAGGAAGACAAAATGTTTCTTTTTGGGAGTCCTACAAGATCGTGAATACAACTTTTCGAATTTCTTCAAAAAATCGGAAATTCCAATTTGGATCGTACAAAAAATAATGAAAAAAAAAATCAAATTTTCATTGTGTCATTCAACCTTGCATTTGAATTCTTCGACCTCGAAAACCCTCGACTGCAAGTTTTCGCGAGCGTCATGGCACTTTTTCGAAAATCAATCGGCCATTTTGAATCGGCCATTCTGTTTTTTGAAATTTTGATCACATATTGGAATTTCTTGACCTGAGAAACTACAGGATACCGATTTTCACGTTTTTCTGTTAAAAATTCGATTTATGGCCAACTTTTTGGGACCTTCAGACCACTGTGCGCTGCACAGTGGGACAGAATCCCGGAAAGCTGGCCAAAAATAGAAATGAAAGTATTTAAAAAAATTTTTTTTATCAATAAGTGTTCTTGAGGATTCTAGTGACTTTATTTTTCAATCCAAAAATTTTATCGCAGAGAGTTGACTTTGCAGCACGGTGCGAAGTTGACTACTTCTGCGCGCAAATGGATGCACTTCGAACTGCCTCAAACGTTTGTAATATTAAACGGTGTTAATAGATGATTTATGCATCCATTTGAGTTCTTGAAAGAAGTTTTGCAGCCTTTACTAATGTTTCATAACGGAGTGTAGTTGAAAAATGAAAATCGTTTGCGTATTTACTTGCAGTGGCGTAGGTAGGAAATGTTCCGCCTGGGGCCCAAGTCAATTTGACGCCCCCCTCCCTTTCAACAATAAGTGATTTTAATTATTACACGTCCATTACAAATTTCAAATATTTCAAAGATGTGACGAATTTTTATTCCAATACCCAATATTAGCTCTAGGATACTTGTACTCGATTTAAACTGCGCGCGGTTTTTAAGCATGCCAGCTCAATCGATATGATTGTATTTTACCATCAGTGAGGTTAGGTTGGTACAAATATTTGTTGATATGTTGACAAAGAAATTTCGCCCATCGACATATAAACTGGACCGCTCATGTCCACTGCGCATCCATTTTGGTATAGAGAAGAAGGTACATAAAGATGCATGCTCGGTTGTCTCCGTCTTGCTTTTTCTGATTGGCTTTTGGTTTTGGCTCAGGACTGTATGAGTAGTTAGCGGGCCCCTAAATGGGAACTCAGCCTCGCTCGGTTCTGACGGCCCAAGCTCATTTGGAGTTTTCAATATAAATATAATCCAAAGAAGAAAAAAAATGGATTTTATGTGCTGTGTTTGTCGAAAGCGAAGCGACGTGGGCGACGGGCGTTCATTTCACAGATTATTGTATTATTATATTTTGGACTTGACTTCATAACCTAGAAAAACATTTATTTACAGCATCGACATGTAATGTTTATATGTCGATGATTAATTTCGAAATGAATATTATGTACTACAATAAATATAATAGATAATATCCGTTTCAAAACAAAACTACGAAATAAAGAACTTGAGCAAAATCAAAGTCATGCATATTAAAGTTTACAGTGATGAATTCATCGAATCCATCATATTCAGCTTGTCTCATTTATTTTGCATGAAAATCTATGCTTATAGAAAGTGATAATTTCACTTAGAAAAGAAACAATTAACATAAAAGATTAACCAAAAAAATGTATAAATTATTGGTAAGCATGCATCAAATATTTGACAATTTGATAACATTTTTAGGTTTTAATAAAAAATTTTGAGCCAAATAAGATAAGAAACTTTAATTTTAAAAATTTAATGAAATATTTCCCTCTTTCGAACATTGGAAATATAAAAATGGAATATGAACGAACAGGATGATAATAATTATCCCATATAAAGAGACACGTTCTAGCATACACGTACATCTCCACATAATGCTTAATATATTTTTCCGAAAAAATAATTTCTTAAACTTACATGGGAAATTTTAGGGAATTCTTCGCCGGAAAAATGAATTTTGGGAAGTGCGAATAATGAAACGGGGCCCACGAAAGGCTAGCGCCGTCACTGCGCGCGAAGGATAGAGCACTATCTCCTTTTCTTTCTAAGTTTCTACTACGTTCGAGTTCGCGTATCCAGATGAGCGGTCCAGTTTATATGTCGATGAGGTCGCCTTATGTATATGAATCAGGAATTTGAAGCTTGTCGTTTTGTTTTTCAAAATCAAGACATCAAAAATAGTGTAGCACTGTTGTGAGTGTTAATCATTTTGATTTCTTCGAGAAGAGTCTAGAGAAGGTTTGTATTACAGAAGTTTTTGAGGTTATTTTATGCTTTCTTTTTGAACCTATAAACTATAATTACCTCATTCAAACCCAACGGTGCACAATCTCGGAAAATCAAAAAGAAAAGCTGGAGAGTGAAACTAAATATAAGTATTTCATTGGAGCATTTATACGAAGTGAGAAAATTGCGAAAAATTATGGAACTGTAGATAAAGTCTAGCCTTCAGAAAACAAGAAAAGTCACGTTTTAAGGTTCTTCAATGTATTTTCAATAAGATGCATATTGCTTCATTAAAATGAAATATCGATGATCTCAATAAATCTCAATTTTCAAACGAGATAATAATTATGAAGTGTTATATTGATGTAAAATTAGTGAATATTTCGAATTATCTGATTTTAAAAAAGCCTAACCCTTGGATTATTTTTCGCAAAATTTCATGATTAGCTGAAATCGTTTTGCCGCCCCTGGGCAGTTGCGCCCGGGGCAACGGCTCCCTTCGCCCTCCCCTAGCTACGCCACTGTTTACTTATAAATAGTATTAAAAGTGTAGAATAATTCACCTCGATCAAGGGTGAAACATTGCCTTTTACCAAGGCTTAAAGTGTATTGTTCATCAGTGTTCTTACTAAATTATTTGAAAAAACTGTTGTACGAATATATTCGAGTAAAATTGAAAAAAATGCAACTGCAGATAGCTGCATATTCGGCTCTTAAATCGAATTTCTTGTGCGGACGTTCCAATAAGATGCGACCAGACGCGACGCAGCTCATCTGATCTCGGCTCATGGCTAGGCTCAACTTGCCCCATAGTGCAGTCCACTCTCAAACTTCATTCGTTTCCGAAAAATTGTTCATGAAATATAAGTGAGTGCCTCGACATTTTTTTACGAGGTGCATCGAAATTTTTACGTTCCTGGTTTGTTGGAAAACAACCGGGAAAATGGAATCTTCGAGGAAAGTAAATCAAACTCATTTGATCTTTTAATTTATGATCCACGCAGAGCGTTAGTTTTCTTAAAGTGGTTACACTGTACTAGACTGAAAGACTTTTTTTCAAACAAACTAGGTCACCAGTGTTTCATCCAAATTTGAGTTCCCTGAATTAAAGCACGGTGACAGCAATTTTCCTGAATTAGCTTCAGTTTTTGAAACATTCAATTCTTAAAATTCCAGGGCCTTAGAGCAACAAGAGACATATTTTCGTGCATTTTCCACCAACATTTTAAATTTATATTATTTAATAACTATATTTCCGATATGATTACACTGAGGCATTGGAAGGAGAATATCCCTAAATATTTCATAAATTGATCGTTTTAGAGTGTTTCTTCATCATTTTTGGCAGAAAAATCGACAATTTGATCGATTTGTCAGATTCTTTGTATGAGATAGATTAGTGTTAATATACGATTTATATATTTCTCATATAAAGAAATGTGGAATATTCAATCCACATTCAAATGATTATAGAGAAATTTGTATATTGAAGGCATCAGAACCTAGAACTCAAAAAATTCAATATCCGAGAAACTAAAGCTTATTCGGAAAACTGACTAGCACCATTGATTTCGACGTACTTAAATTAGCTTAAAAACAGTTATTATCTAATCCATCTGATTTCAAGATGCCTCAAGAAGTTGCCTTATTTCACTCCTTTTCATTAATAAATACTTCAATATTAGAAAATGTCTTTAAATAATGATATAATTACATTTTTCTATTTTTGACTTCGGATTCGTAACGACCGAGTTTGGAAATCCCCTTATACCAATTTGGAAAGGATAAGAAAATTGATACAGCATACTCAACCGCCATATTGGATCTGTCATTTTTTCATTAGACATTTTTATTTGGCATACTCGATCGCCATTTTGAAACCACCATTTTTTTGGGGGGAATTTCGACTCGAGATTCGTAATAAGCGACCCTGTAAACCCCCTTACACCAATTTGGGATTGTATCGAAATTTTTTTTAGCATCCTTGACCGCCATATTGGATCCGCCATTTTGTTTTTGAAATTTTCGACACTGGATTCGTAATCAGCGACCCCTAACATCCCCGGGACAGAAAACTTGGCCCATTTTATGAACGTTTTCTACTTTTTGCCAGCTTTTCGGGATTCTGACATCAAATGTACATTAAAGACATTAAAATACACAAAAGACATCAAATGTACATTTGTTTATTACTTTCAATGAGAAATAATAGAAAATAAAACTTATATAATATTTATATAATAACTTGTACGATTAGAAAAAAAAATTTAATCATTTCCATCACTTTCTTCAGTGCTGTACAAGTTATTGTATAGGAAATATGTAAGTTTTACTTTTTATAATTTCTTATTAAAATAATAAGCAAATGTACATTTTAATGTATTCATTGTTATTTTGGAGGCCGCCTTGACCTTCAAAGCGTCCGCTGTTCTACAGACGTTGATATTGCAGGACGAGGTAGCTCGCGTACGAGACAGCGCTGAGATCCTAAATCAATTGTAACTTTGAAACCAAAGAACATATTCACCTGACATTTCCCAAAAAACTTCCTTGAATCCTAACAAAAATTTGAGTGACCGTTAATTTTAATTTTCTGAAAATTCGCTCGACTCCCGAAGCGTTTCAAACTTAGAATATCTAATTTACGCCATAAGAAGAAAAGAATCGCTATAAATTTTCAGTGACAATTAATTGAAATTCTATAAAAACCTTCATTTTCTTCATAATATAATGCTTCATATTTTCTGAAATCGTTATTACAAAATTCCTATTAATGGAGAACTTATGGCGAGTTGAACACAAAAAATTCGAATTTTTCGATTGCAGAAAAGAAGAACATTTTCTTAATTATTTCGGAAACTAATAAAATTATCACATTTTATTTAAAGGACTGAAAATATGCGCAATAAAATTTTCTATTGGAATATGTTATTAAAAAAATAAAAAATTGGCCTAAAAAAATATGACCCAAGGGCCAACTCAAACGACGGCGTTTCGAACGTATCCCCTTTTATATTGATCGCCAGCGGTTCAATTATTATTATTAACGCGTATCACATTGCACGGCTCATTTTCTTCTTTGATATCGTCTTTGTCTTAAATATGAATGATTATTATATATTTCTAACTAAATAATCCTATTTCTTAGACGAGATAATTTTATTAAAAATCCAAGAAATAAATCAATAATAAGAGAGAAAAGAAGAAGATCATTATTGAAAATGTAGATTACTTTTTCAGGATTATTAGGATGTTATACAGTATTTATATTCCTCAAATTGTAACATTTCTTATTCACAAATTTTCACAACATTTTTCTTTTCATACAAGGAAAATTGCTTTGCTTACAATTCTCGAAGAAAAACTGGAATCATACAATGATATTTCAAAGTTCCCTTTATCGTTATAGCTTTTTGAAAGTATGGTGACAGTCGCTTTTCTTCGTCTTTGTACCCAGCATTTATTGAATAATGACATGCTATGTTTATTAGAACTTCTGTCGCCCAGGTAAATTATTCTCCAGGTGTACGAATAGGGTTATTTACTCTTTGCAGACTAGCTCTAGCAGCAAGTCTTTCTAGAGTGCCACCAATTCCATCACATGGTCCTTTTCCATGCGACGTAGGGAAAGAATGCCACTCAGCTGCTATTTTTAAATCTTGTTCGTGATGAGTAAGATCAGGGGTGTCCAACGCAAGCTCGGCGCGCTTCTCCTTTCTTGCCCTTCTCCGAGCGCTTCATTGAGAATTCTCTCTCGTTGCACCACGGGCTTCGGCTGGCTACGCCTGACCACGCCTACTTGCGCGCACTGTTCACGCAGCCCGGCCGCCGAGGACCCCCTACCACATCGCGATCACCGCATGAACGCATCCAAAGTAGTAAGAGAGGGGATTGACGACAGTTAATTACATCATTGCTTACGCGTTGGACACCTCTGAGTAAGATTAATAAAAGTTTTGTTGTTTTTTTATTGCCCACTGGCACCGTCGGAAAAATATATTATTTTATTAATCCCCTGTAAATCAGATTTTATGTGGTCTAATAACTGTCTTTAAAACAGATATACGACATTAGTATCGCGGAGTAAACATTCGGACATAGACACACAACTTTCGAGTTTCATTTCATTGTCATCATCTTTGTAACATATTGAAAATGGATGTATTGTCGCTTGATCATTATTCCAGTGAATACCTTGAACGGAATTTTGAAGTATGAAAGCATAATTCTCAGAAAAATCACAAATGACAATACATTCATTTTCCATATTCTACTTTTTATTTCATTTTAAACTTCTCTTTGTTTATTTGCTAAAAATGAATGTAGTAATAATTTAGTTGAACCGGTACTTAAAGTTTGTAAGAATTCATCGACAGTAGATATAAGGGTTTGAAATTTAGTTCTTTCAGTTGTAATCCACTGTTTGTACCTCATATTTTTAATTAATTTTCCTTCGAAATTCTGTTCCAATTGATCAATAACATTCTTTAAACCCGGACATTAATCACATAATCCTACAAAACAGTTATTAAACTTTACATCACAAACCATACGATCTAAACAATCACGATAATTTATTAGAGGTCACGTCGAATCATCAGTAATTGATTTTAAATTGGCTCCATCAATTAATAATTAAACATTTTTATGTATTGCGCAGACACAAACTGAGTGAGTACCACTAGATCCTGCTAACACACAGTGTTTAGATCGTAGAGTAGCAAATTTTTAGAAACTGCATTTTATTTTTGGCTGATTATTTTCAAAAATTTTGTCCAACTCTTCCAATTTATTCAAAAGAAGACGTTTCTGCATTTGAATTCTTTTTCCATCCATTTTAACAGAGACCTAATCTTTTTGGCCTGGCATTTTTTGAGTATTATCATCAGACTGATAAATGGTAGTTATAGTATCAACGACATCTGCTGTTGAAGATGGATAGGTTTTAGGACTTGGATCACCTCCGCTTGACCAACAGTAGTTCTTAAAATTTTTCTATGTTCGTGAGTCACGCCCTTTTTTTTACAGGAGAGGGAGTATCGGGAACAAAGAGTTCTGTAAAGAACTAGTAGAGAGAAATGCTGTATGACATCCTTAGAATCCTAATAATCCTAATGAAGTAATCTACATTTTCAATAAATGATGTTTTTCTTTTCCTTCTTATTATTGATTTGTTTCTTGAATTTTTAATAAAATTATCTCGTCTGAGAAATAAGATTATTTAATTAAAAATACATAATAACCATTCATATTTAAAAGAACCACTTACAGGTCGCAAATCTTAACCAAATCAAACAAATGTTACAAATGTCTGTAATTGAATTTGAAAGAGACTGACGAAGCTGAATTTTCAAAAATAGTTTGTTTGAGCCTTTTTAAACAAAATATAGCGTGATTATAAAATTTCGGGTCATGAACTACATAAACCATATAGAACCATATATGTTTGCATATATGTTTGAATTTATTTTTGCAAAATAAATTCTAAAATCTGATTCTACTAGAAAAATTATGTCCGAAGCAGTATATTTTATACTTAGAATAAAATTTGTGACAACCATATAACTAAATAATTAATTTTGCATGAGCTATAAATTCTCATGAGGCTTCAAACGTCTTCAAGAAAATGAATAATTACACAAATGGAACATTTGTAACGAAAGGTTTTTTTCGTGCGCTTATTTCAAGTTTGCTGTTAGTGTTGGGAAAAAATTGTTTCGAAACGACCATAGACCCTTAATCCATAAATCCTTAACCCATAAACACTGAACCCTTAAACCCTATACCCATAGACCCTAAACTCATAGACCCTAAACCCATAAACCCTAAACCCATAAACCCAAACCGATAAAAACCTCAACCCATAAACCCTAAATCCATAGACCTTAACCCCATAAGTCCCTAGCCATCGAAACCTAAGCCCTTAGACCCTGAACCCATAAAACTTAAAGCCTTAACCCATTACCCCTTATACCCTTAACCCTTAACCCATAAACCCTAAATCAATATATATTGAACTCATAGACCCTAACCCCATAAACCCCAAATCCATAGACCTCAAACCCATAAACCCCAAACCAATTAAACCTAAGCTCATGGACCCTTATCCCATAAATCCTAAACCTATAAACCCTACACCCATAGACCTAAACAAATTAAACCTAAACCTATAGACCCTTAACCCATGAACCTTAAACCCATAAACCCTAAACCCATAAAACCTAAATCTATAGACCTAAACCAATGAAACCTAAACCTAGAGACCCTCAACCCATAACCCCTAAATCCATAGACCTCAAACCCATAAACCCCAAACCAATGGGACCTGAACCCATAGACCCTTAACCCATAAACCCAAAATCCATAGACCTCAAACCCATAAACCCCAAAACAATAAAACCAAAGCCCATATACCCTTAACCCATAAACCCTAAAACCATAGACCTCAAAACCATGAACCCCAACTAAATGAAAACTAAGCCTATTAACCCTTAACCCAAAACCCTGAACCGATAAAAATCTCAAACCATAAACCCTAAATACGTTACCCTAAAATCCTACACTCCCAAATATAAACCTATGAATTCAAGATCCCTGAACCTCTAGATACTGGACTAAATCATTATTATTATTATTATTTATCAGCATTTGGAACTCGAAAGTTCATTGCCTCATCTACCCGAGACCGCCACGCG
>WSXT02048084.1:0-13071 GCA_011762715.2 Neuroterus valhalla
TGAAAATTTGTCTTTTAAAATGGAAAATTCATCATTTTATTGAAAGTTCACATATTTTTTCGAAAAATCGACTTCCTGGTAGAATATTATAATTCTATTCGTAATTACTGTTTCTTGTGTATGAATTCTCTTTTATAATTTCATAATTTTACCTAAAAATTCATTATTTTGATCAAAAATCAACGTTTTCAACTGAAAAAGTTCCTGAAAATTTGTCTTTTAAAATGGAAAATTCATCATTTTATTGAAAGTTCACATATTTTTTCGAAAAATCGACTTCCTGGTAGAGTATTATATTTCTATTCGTAATTTATGTTTCTTGTGTATGAATTTTCGTTTATAATTTCATCATTTTACCTGAAAATCCATGGTTTTGATTAAAAATCAACGTTTTCTACTGAAAAAGTTCAAAATCCAACAATTTGGAAAAAAGTTGTCTTTTAAAATTGATAAATTCAATCATTTTATTGAAAGTTCACATATTTTTTTGAAAAATCTATTTTATGGTAGAATATTATCTTTCTCTTCGAAATCTTAGTTTCTTGTTTATAAATTTATCATTTTACCTGGAAATTCAATATTTTGGTTGAAAATCAACGCTTTCTACTGAAAAAGTTCAAAATCCAGGAATATGGAAAAAAAATTTTCTTTTAGAATTGAAAATTCAATAATTTTATTGAAAATTTACATACTTTTTTGAAAAATCAACTTTATGTTAGAATATCATCTTTCTCATCGTACTTTATGTTTCTTGTGTATGAATTCTCGTTTATAAATTCAAATTTTTACGTGAAAATTCATTATTTTGGTTAAAAATCAACGATTTTAACCTAAAATGTTCAAAGTTCAAAATTAAACAATTCAGATGAAAATTTGTCTTTTAAAATCAAAATTCCAATCATTTTATTGAAAGTTTACATATTTTTTATTTTTTTACAAAAATCTACTTTATGGTAGAATATCATCTTTCTCTTCGTACTTTATGTTTCTTGTGTATAAATTCTCGTTTATAAATTCATCATTTTATCTGAAAATTCATTATTTTCATTAAAAATCAACGTTTCCAACTGAAAAAGTTAATGAAAATTTGTCTTTTAAAATTGAGAATTCATCATTTTATTGAAAGTTCACATATTTTTTCGAAAAATCGACTTCATGGTAGAATATTATAATTCTATTCGTAATTTATGGTTCTTGTGTATAAATTCTCGTTTATAAATTCATCATTTTATCTGAAAATTCATTATTTTGATAAAAAATCAACGTTTTCAACTGAAAAAGTTCCTGAAAATTTGTCTTTTAAAATGGAAAATTCATCATTTTATTGAAAATTCACATATTTTTTCGAAAAATCGACTTCCTGGTAGAATATTATATTTCTATTCGTAATTTATGTTTCTTGTGTATGAATTTTCGTTTATAATTTCATCATTTTACCTGAAAATTCATGGTTTTAATTAAAAATCAACGTTTTCAACTGAAAAAGTTGATGAAAATTTGTCTTTTAAAATGGAAAATTCATCATTTTATTGAAAGTTCACATATTTTTTCGAAAAATCGACTTCCTGGTAGAATATTATAATTCTATTCGTAATTACTGTTTCTTGTGTATGAATTCTCTTTTATAATTTCATAATTTTACCTAAAAATTCATTATTTTGATCAAAAATCAACGTTTTCAACTGAAAAAGTTCCTGAAAATTTGTCTTTTAAAATGGAAAATTCATCATTTTATTGAAAGTTCACATATTTTTTCGAAAAATCGACTTCCTGGTAGAATATTATAATTCTATTCGTAATTTATGTTTCTTGTGTATGAATTTTCGTTTATAATTTCATCATTTTACCTGGAAATTCATGGTTTTGATTAAAAATCAACGTTTTCTACTGAAAAAGTTCAAAATCCAACAATTTGGAAAAAAATTGTCTTTTAAAATTGATAAATTCAATCATTTTATTGAAAGTTCACATATTTTTTTGAAAAATCTATTTTATGGTAGAATATTATCTTTCTCTTCGAAATCTAAGTTTCTTGTTTATAAATTTATCATTTTATCTGAAAACTCATTATTTTGGTTGAAAATCAACGCTTTCTACTGAAAAAGTTCGAAGTTCAACAATTTGGGAAAAAAATTTGTCTTTTGAAATTGAAAAATTCAATCGTTTTAATAAAAGTTCACACATTTTTTTGAAAAATCGATTTTATGGTGGAATATTATCTTTCTTTTCAAAATTTAAGTTTCTTGTTTATGAATTCTTGTTTATAAATTCATCATTTTACCTGATGAAAAATTACAACCTTCAAATTATTTCTAATTGAAAAACCTTTGAAATAACAATGAAAACTTAGGAGAACTGGAAACTTGCCACATTGAAACAAATTGCATGCCAATGAGTTTAACATATTGGGATGAGATATTAGAGACGTAAATAAGTTTTTCTAAAAGAAAAACTAATATATGACTATTGATGAAATTGGAAGCGAATTTATTTTTGGATACTTCAAAGTATGTAGAAACTCCTGGGATATAAAAGCACTCAATAATTCAATTGGTTTTGTTCGGACGGAAGTAATTGATTTTATTGGTATTAGAAAAGTAGGATTAAATTTTATGTGAATATTTTTCTTTCGTGATATTTCTTTCTCCCTTCAAATCTAAAATTCACTGTTTTGCATATAACAGAATTCACATGAAATAAATCAGAATTTCGTTTACATTATCTCCAAACAAACCTGGAAAACATCTGAAATTAGGAATAAATACTGCAGGTGGATTTTGGAGCAGAGTTAGTGAACACAGATGTGATCATCCCCACCACGATACTTTCTCAGCATGTATCACGACTACTCATACTTTCCCGAGCTGCTAAGAACATAAGTGGGGATAGTGCCACATCTGTGTTCACTGATCCTTCCCCTCGCTGTGCAGGTCTTGTTCCTGCACACTCAAGAAAATATTTTTAGCCTAATCTCGAGAAAAAAAAAAATTATATGAAATATGGAATTTCCTACCAAAACTCTTATTCGAACGAAAAATTTTTATTGGACGATAAAAATCTGACCGTTAAACAGAAAGCACACGAGGGCCGATACGCGTCGATGACTTAGGGTGAAGTGAATTGAAAAGTCGGGAAACCGCTTTCCAAGGATTTGAAGGCTCGGAGAAAATCTGAGCTTTGAAGATTTGAATAACAAAGTTAGCAGATCGCATTCAACCTGGTGGCAGTCTTGTCGGGTTTATCGACGTCCTTTGCATCCCAAGTGAAACGATTTCCATCGTTCTACAAGAATAATTTCAACTTGGACCTGCAACATTTATAGGGTTACTTCCAGATATGATTTTCAAGGAGAGGACGACAAATATCAGCTTTCCAATTTTCGTTATGTCTCAATCCTTATTGCAATAATTATTACAATACTTGCCGAACAATATTTCCAAAGAATTATTTTGGTTCCAATTCTGAGGTGAAACATTTAAATATGTTAGGCAGAATTTCAAAAGGTTAGAGATTGACGAGCTTTGGATACAAGGAAATTAGGACTCGATTCTCGTTTCCGTTCGAGAAATCTTCCTCAAGTGCAGGACGAAGGAATCCCGAGGCGAGCCTTATTGGTGAAACAGGTGTGCTGTACGTTAGTGGCATAAATAAACAAGCGGTTATCGCTTACAGGACGTACCCAACTGAACTCTCGACATTAAATTTTCACTGCACTTTTATTCAACCGCCTTCCAGGAAGCAAATTAATGAATGATCGTGAGTAATAAAATCAGTATCGTAAATCAGCATCATTAAGTCTAGCAAATTGGACATGATTTTTGAGTTAATAGAATCCCTCAGGATCATTAGATGAATACATTACGATTCATAACTCCCTTTAATTAATGTTACTTTTCTCTATTAATATAATTTACTGGTAACGCAGGTTGAGAACTACTGTGATCTGTCGAAAATGACACGAATATCGAATATAATTCAGCGAGTTCTGGCAACGGTTTCGCTGTGGCTAGCGAGGTTGTTTGTGAAGAAAAAATGAAGCGGGTGGCTCCATTCTAGTGGTGGCGCTAGGCGATCGGAAGTGTGTCAAATTACAGACGTCCGCGATATTAATGACTCCTAATGACATGCCCCCTTCCTTCGGGGCCTGACGTATCCCCTCCATCGACTACCGAGACCATCGGTCGGGGCCTCTTGCCCCCTCCCTCCTTCATTCTTTCCCTGACTGCAGAATATCGCCGTTAGCGGCTCGCTGAGTAGCCGGTAGTACTGGGTCCGATTCAGGGAATCCACATTAAAATAAAATTACTAATTGACTCGCAGGCTAATAGCAATAAGACAAACAGCGGGTTAAATGCTATAAAGTAAAACACAGGTTGGCAATGAAGATTCTCTATCTCTCTCTTTCTTTGTTGTTTCCTTTATTCTTTTTCGCTCTCTTTCCCTGGGAGACGATTCAGCCCCCTGCACCCCTCTGGTTGGTAGGCAGATAACCAAGAACTCATTGTCAGAGGGACTTAAGTCCTCTGGTTACGACCGGTTCGAGATTTCCGAGAGACCAGCCTGGAGGATTTTTTGTCCAAGAGCGTTCCTCTTTTCCTTTGCGTCCGAAGGACTCGCGGAATTTCAAATGGGTCCTCGAAACTCGGAAAGGGTGCACCGATTTTTTTCAACGAGAACCGATGCGCATTCCTTCACCGAGATGATACTTCTTTGTGTCCGGACCGATTCGTGATTCCTTGAGAACGGCTTCAAGGCTGGTTGTATTTTTTGAAAATTTAATTGTTTCTCGAAATGTCAACATCGAAATTCGATTCAGTTCGTGCACCCTGGCGGATCTGTTAAAAGCGAGAAGCGTCCTGATTGCAGTATGTAGGCTAAAAAGAGTTGCATTTTCAGGAGCTAAATTTACCAGAAAGCATCAGACAAATCGAAAATCTTCTGCGAAAAAGATAAGGTTTCACTCTGATGATAGTACTCTTCTCCCAATAGAGAATTTGCCGCTCCTAAATATTTGATTTAGCCTCACTTCAATTTGGATCAAAAGCTGAAACTTCACAGTGACTGGGATAATTGAATCGATGGAAAGCAGAACCGAGCGAGCGCACGGCCTAGTAGGAAAGGGAAGGGATGATGCTGCGAAACGGACGAGGCGAACGCCGCTTTTTAATACATTTTTCAAAACTAAACTCGCGATATCTTCGAAACCACAGAAGATTTTTCAATGAAATTTGAACATAAAACTCTTCAGGCTTAAGCGATACTTTCAAAATTGACAAATAATTTTTTGAAGATATAATTAATTATACACGTATCATTCACAATTTCGTTTATTACTGTTGTAAGTATCAGTCGACTTTTATCACAATTTCTCAAAAACTTCTTCATTGACTTAAAAAAATGGTCAATTTCGCAAGTTTAACAAATGATCAATTTCAAGGACAATTTTCGACGAAATCGTGAATGTTTCGTTCTTAATTAATTATATGTTTGAAAAAATAATTGGTAAATTCTGACGTTATTGCTGAGGTCTAAAGAGTCTTGTATCCAAACTTCATTGAAAGATCTTCCGTAGTTTCGAAGATATCGCGAGTTCAGTTTTGAAAAACGTATTAAAAATATTCGATACCGGTGTTCGCCTCTTCCGTTTCGTAGCAGCATCCCCTCCATTTCCTACTAGGCCATGCGCTCGCTCGGTTCTGCTTTTCATCGATTCAATGGATTCCATCGATTATGGTTGGTTTGAAATTGGTTTTTTAAATTAAAAATGTTACTGTTCCATTTTTGGTTGACAATCATTATTTTTTGAGTTCGAAATTCTACTATTCTGTTGAAACATTGTACTTTTCCTTGGAAAATTACTCTTTCTAGCTGAAAGTTGATCTTCTTGTTTGAATTTTCACCTTCATGGTTGGAAACTTGAATGATCGAGTTAAATATTCATCTTTTCAATTGAAAAATTCTCATTTTTGGTCTGAAATTTAACTGTTCTGGTTGAAGATTCATAAAGTTTTTAGTCGTTAAACTTTTTTCATTAACAGAATTTACAGTTGGAGCAAGAATATTGAATATTTATTAGAACGAGACGTACACGAAAAACCCCATATTGCTAGAGTGGCAATATTAGAGCGGTCACAAGTTTACGTTCTCGTTGTTAATACGATATAAAGAGCATCGTAGTCGGAAGTATACACGTAGCGCTCTGACAGCCCTATACTTACTATAAAGAGCTGTGTCGCTGTCGGGGCGACACACTTTGCTATGATCGCAATACACTGCCTGGAGATCTCAGCGTTGAGAATTAAATAGTTATGAAAATGACACATGCATTTACGTATCGCGTAAGCGATTTTTTCAGCATAATTGTCAACGGGTTAGATAACAAAAAGGCTTGAATGGCAATTCTATAGAATAATTGTTGTTAAAATGATGTCTTAAGTAACGAATTGAACGAATCCAATTTTTTGCAAAGAACAGTATCGACTGAATGTGATTATTGTAAAAAACTACTAATTCAATCATTTTCACTATGCATACCACAATTGTGATTTTTCGATTTCTACGAAACCAATTGTTAGTTATGGTTTGAATCAATCGAATTTCAAATTCCAGGTAATTTTCCGTGTTTTTTTCGGTCAAATGCTTCAATTTTCTTGGTCAAATTTATTAATTTACTTAGAATCGTTTCTTATTTTCAAATGTTTTCATTTGTAAATTTTCCATAGGACTCAACTGTTTCCCTTGAAAATCATCTAATTTTTGTGAGAGTTCCCTCAGAAAACCGAAAATTTTTATATTTTGTAAATTTCCCAAAAGATTTGAATCTTTCTGTGAAAAAATATCCAATAAAATATGAGTTCTAGAAGGAATGTGTAATGGTTGGTATTTCAACTAACATTTCTTCAAATTCAAGAGCAGAACAAATCAATTTTGTTACATAAGATATAATATGATTGATTGAAAATTTGATATTAATAATTGAAAATACCAATATAATTAATTGAAAATAGGAGAAGATTTCAAATCAGTTGTTGTTTCTAAATTTGTTGCTTGCTAGGAGACTCCCAATTATAAAAAAGAAAAAAATGTCAAGACTTTCCGTTCGTTATTGTGTAAAAAGTAATATCCGTCAAACTATATCTGAAGGTTTCGAATCCTCCCTCTTTCTTGAAGAGACATTTACTACCCTCATAAACCTGGTTGTTACGAGTAGATAGGACGTATCACCTTGTCCGTGTGACAACCGTCATTTCAAAAAATGAAATACGTTTGCTCAGCAACTTTTTCTATCATTTCGAATTTTATTGTATTTTTATACCATAAAACATGAATTAGAAGGAGAAAAATATCACATTTTGTAGTCTAGTTTCAAGTTGATACCAAGCACTATTATAGCATTCTTACTGTCCAATCGTCAATTGATACACAATTTTGTTTGAATCTACAAAAGCATTTTCTGATTCAGACTTGAATAAAAAACAGATTGGATTGTCTATGAATTATATGATGAAAACAAATTTAAAAACTTTAGTACCTAAAAGTGTTTCAATTCTAATACTGTTTTATAGATGCCTTTCCTCCGTATACAAATTTTTAAGAAGTATATTTTTTTTTCTTTTTATCTTGGAGAGTACTATATAAAGTAGGTACTATTAAAGTATCATATAAAGTATTTTATGAATAAAAGTTTTCCTTCTATAAAATAGAAATTCCTAGAAATTTTCAGTATTTAATATGATTGTTTGACTCAACTTTAGTTCAATTCCACGGTATGAAAGAATCTTTGCTCGAATCTTTGTATAGTGTTCTCCTCTCAATGAGTGGACCGCCATTTGGCTAATTTTTTTCCAAGTAAAGTATGTCATAAAGCCAATTACAGCTGGCATTGTGAGTCCCGCCCCAAGTTCTCGGTGGTTTGTCATTTGTTTTTAAGAACCCCTATGGCCAAAACGGCGTAACCTCCCTTTTAACTTTGCGTTGCGAAAGAAGCTGGAAGAAGAAAGCGACGCATTTATGTATCTCTGCGGCTGGAGATGGAATCTTTCGACGGATCGTAAAAACTTTTTGGTTTCAAATCCAACCGGACGACGAAGCGCCCGATAATAATCGACCAACAATTTGCAATTTGTAATTTGCAAAAGCCCCGAGGATTCTCTGTTCGGTTCGCGGCTGGCTTTTCTCTCTTTGGCCCATCAACCATCAACCCCCTCGCTCATTCGGCTTCGCTATGGTACCTTCTGCCTCCCTCTGGTTTAGTTTCAGTTTCTCGTATTCTTTCATTTTATTTCTGCTAAAAATTCGACCCCAGCTTCAAAATGCAATTGCAGTCCACACCAGAAAAAAGCGAACGAGATATTCGCCACTTGGAACACTCCTGCACATCAGGAAGGCGCGTGGGAAACTTTCGCCAGCTGTCTATGATAGTCAGACTTCAGAAAAGCCATAAAAAGGTGGATTTTAAAAATATGAAAATTAGTGGCGATGGACAATTCCTTCCCAGATTCCTGAGTGCAGTACCCCCACTACGCGGCGGCACCCCTCACGCCGTCGAGCTGGCTAAGCTGTTTGCCTGCTGGCCTAAACCTTACTCAGCGGGTGGTATGTAACAAAATTTTAAAAATCGTAATTCCAAATATCGAAGTTTAAAAACGATATATTCGGGATCTACGTTTCACGACGATTCCAGCGATATTATTTTGCCCTGAAATGCTGAAAATTAAAGTCATGAATTTTATGTGACGTACGACGAATAATATAAATAGATCAATTTGTATGGAAATATATTATTAAAAGATAATTGATAGATAATCGATACTCCAGATCCTTGAAGTCCGGATGATAATTAATTGTTTTCTTCGAATTCATATTTTCTTGACGGGAAGAATCCTCTTTGGTTGAATACTAATTTTCCTTTTTCAAATTCAATTATTTTGGTAGAGATTCCAACTATAAGGTCTAAAATTCATATTTTCTGGTTAACGATTCGATTGCTTTAACACAACAGATCAAATATTGCAGAAAAAATCAATTTTGAAAAGAATATTCAAATTTCCAACAACAACAATTTTTTTTTGATAAAAAATCAATTAACGACAAGAAAAAAAATAGTATTTTCAACGTAATAGTCGATTTTCGAATTCAAAAAATAATTATTTTCATTTACAAATGGAACAGTACCATTTTTAGTTGAAAAAAAACAAATTTCAAACCAAGCATAAAAATGTTATATTGAAACAAAGAATCTTCAACTGGAGGAGTTGAGTTTGAATAGATAAATGAACTTTTACTGAAAAAGATACACTGTCAACGAAAATTTGAATACTCAAATTTGAAATGGAAAAAAATGGATGTTTAACTAAACAGAAGGATTTTAAACTAAAACTATTGAATTTTCAATGGGAATATGTTAAGTTGTCAGTAAAAAGGAATTAGTTATAACAAAACGAAACAAACAATTTCACCAAAAAAAAGTAAATTTCAACAATAAAAAAACTAACTTTCAAACAAATCATCATCTTTTTACAATCAATGTTGAAGAACCAAATGAAATTGTGAATATTTAATTAAAGTAGTTGAGTCTTAAATTGGAATAAGAAATAAATGAAGAAAGTACTTTAAGCAGTCTTCAGAGTAGAAGTAGTATTCCGAAGAAGAAATATTTCTGAATTATCGTGGAAATCTTGTTTACAGTGTTCATTACAAATTCATCCTTTTTTAGTTGAAAAATCAAATACTTGTTTTGAATTCAATCTTGTTTGTTGAAAATCTAATTCTTTTGTTAACATTGTTTTATCTCTATTCAAAATTCACCTCTGGTTGAAATTGTAACTACTTTGTTAAAAATCAATTCATCTTTTTTTTGGTTAAATTTCAAGCATTCATTTGAATATGGATTTTTGAATTTGAACATAAACTATTTCTTTGAAAATTTATGTACTTCGGGGAAAATTTGCCTTTTTCATAGAAAATTAATCTTTATGGTTGAAAATTATTCTTTTTGCTTAAAATGCATCTATTCCCGTTAAAGATTCATTATGATACCTGAAAATTTACCTGACAATGCGATGAAAATTTGTCGCTCCGAATTGAAATTTGAAAATTCAATTAATTCTTTGAAACTTTACATATTTCCTTGAAAAGTCCCTTGTTTGGTGGAAAACTATCTTTTCCTTCGGAAATAATGATCTCCTTCAAAAATTCTTCTTTACGGTTAACAATTGAAGTTGTACAGTTAAAAATTTCTTATTTGAGTCGAACATTCATCTAGTTGAAAACTCTTCTGTTTGGTTTAAAATTAATTTTTTAGGCCAAAAATATCACTATCCTGTTTATGTTTGAAAATAATCATTTTTATATTTCAAATTTGAACCATTTTTTTTAAGAAATTGCATTTTTTGGTTACAAATGAATTTTTTGTTAAAAATTGAACCATTACTAGTGAAAGGTTTAACGTTTCAGTTGAAAATTCGTCTTTATAATTTGAGATTCAACTACTTCAATTAAGTATTCACAATTTAATTTAGTTCTCCATCATTGGTTGTAAAAAAATGATGATTTGTTTGAAAGTTAGTTTTTTTGTTGTTGGAATTTAGTTTTTTTTTGTTAAAAATGTTTTTTTTTTTTGTTATAAGTAATTTCTTTCAATTGTCTGAACTCAACTCCTCCAGTTGAAGATTCTTTGTTTTAGTATAACATTTTCATGCTTGGTTTGAGATTGGTTTTTTGAACTAAAAATGTTACTGTTCCATTTTTGGTCGAAAATATTTATTTTTCGAATTCGAAATTTGACCATTTTGTTGAGAATAAAATTTTGTTTTGTCGTTAATTGATTTTTCATAAAAAAATTTGTTGTTGTTGTTGGAATTTGAATATTCTTTTCAAAATTGATTAATTTTGCAATATTTGATCTGTTGTGTTAAAGGATGTTTTGCGATAAATATAAATATGCTACTTCTGAAAAATATTCATTTTAACCAAATAGTTGAATTCTCTACAAAGCAATCGAATCGTCAACCAGAAAATAGGAATTTTCGACATTATAGTTGGAATCTCTATCAAAATAATTGAATTTGAAAAAGAAAAATTAGTATTGAACCAAAGAGGATCCTTCCCGTCAAGAAAATATGAATTCGAAGAAAACAGTTAATTATCATCCGAAATTCAAGGATCTGGAGTATCGATTATCAATAATTTTTAAATAATAGATTTCCATACAAATTGATCTACATATATTATTCCTCGTACGTCACATAAAATTCATGATATATTCTTCAATTTTCAACATTTCAGGGCAGAAGCATATCGCTGGAATCGTCGTGAAACGTAGATCCCGAATATATCGTTTTTAAACTTCGATATTTTGAATTACGATTTTCAAAATTTTGTTATATACCACCCGCTGAGTAAGGTCCAGGCCAGCAGTCGAGCAGCTTAGCCAGCTCGACGGCGTGAGGGGTGCTGCCGCGTAGTGGAGGTACTTTACTCAGGTATCTGGGAAGGACTTGTCCTCTGCCCAAAACACAGGTGTCCCGAACGAAAAAGAAAATTTGCCTAAAATGACGATCGAAACTGGGTGTAAGAGTCTTTTCTACAAGTCTGATAGTGATGAAAAATCGTAGCTTCAAAATCGCAACTGATCCCAAAATGAAATAATTGACAAGAAATTTTTTTTTTTTTCAATAAAACGGTAATTTTTTTTATACTTCATTTTATTATCGCATACAGTAACCTTCAATACTTTCCTTATATTAAAAAAAAATTTTACTATCCAATAATAAACACAAAATATTTAATTAATAACATTATATCATAAAATTTATAGAAATAGCAATTTTATTTAATCAAATCACTAAGCATGATGGATGAAAATTTAATAACTGTGCTTTTTATGTTTTTCATGCATTGTTTAGTATGATGCAAGAGTACATATATTTTCAATGTTTCAGCGACTCTTTTTGCTGAAAGTGTTTTTGATAAATTATTAAACGGTATAAAAAATTGTATCAGGTGTCTGTAAAAGTTTTCTGCAAACATCACCTTTAGATTCAATCACGCGAAACAGACTAAACTTACGCAGAAAGGAATCCGAAATATGGTTTGTTTACGAACAGTTCAAAGTTTTCCGCGCATAACGAGATCTGGTATTACTCTGGTAGATAATTTGATTTAAATTTTGTAATGTATCGGAATATATAAGTTGGTTGATATCTGAAACATTTGAGTAAAAAAAAAATCTTTTCTCATCAATTATTTCATGTTAGGATCAGCTGCGATTTTGAAACCATGATTTTTCATCACTATGAGGCTTATAGAAAAGACTCCTACACTTAATTTCGATCGCCATTTTAGACAAACCTTTCTTTCGTTCGGGACATCTATAAAAAATAGGGTGCTCTGGGTCCCGAAGCTAATTCGATAAGTTTTTCTTTTTTGGTGTGCATAAAAATTTGATTACCAATTTAAAGATAACCTATTTCTGAGGTACTTATGTTTTAAGGTTGCTCGATTATTTTTCAATTGTAATGATAATAATTACAGATTGTAACCTCTTTTTCAAACTGGCTTCTTTGGAAAAGTGATAAATCAGAGCAGCAAAGAATATTTTTCCTAGAAATTGATTCTTTCTTGACCGGGATTCTTCAGTTATGACGGGAAATTAATGAGCAGTCTCTAAATTCGAGCTTCTTGAAGAAATACTGAACAATAATAATAATAATAATAATGACAATATGAAATTACAATAATAATAATAATATAATAATAGGTCTGATAACATCCTAAATAATAAAATGAATAAGGATTATCTAATTTTGGGTTATGACTCTAATCTTTCTATAATTTTAACACTGTTCATATATCTTAACCCTGTTTATATACAGATTCGTTAAACTCTTTCACCTTGAGAACCCTGTTCTTATATTTCAATCTTGGTTATATACAGATTCTTTAACCCGTTCTTACAATATTATCGGTTTATTTTGTAACCTTTAACTTGCCTATAAATGGAAAATTGTCTCTATAAATTTACCCTTGTTTTTTACGTTCCTATAATTAACTTGTTTATAAACTTAAAAA
>WSXT02048095.1:0-13071 GCA_011762715.2 Neuroterus valhalla
CTATTCCACTCATGGTTAAATATTTATACTTCTTTTCCTGAAAATTCATCCATTTTGGTCGAAAATTGGTTAATGAACTGATTATGTACTTCAGATGCCACTGAAATGGTTTTTATTTATTCTAGGTTTATTTCGATTGTTTACAAAAAAATCCGTCTGCTGCGCGGTCACATTCTCATTGCGGGTTTTGCGCGCGGCTCGCTTCGCTCGCAACTTTGAGCGCGCCTGCGGCGTGCGTCTGTCGGATCTCGCGCTTCGAACTCGATGTTTATCTCACCTTGCGCTTCGCGCTCGGTCTTTGTACTTCCCTACAGTTGTATATAGAGCATTTGAAACTCAAAAGCAAAATGTCGACCACTTTTATTTCATGATTGTGAATTCTCTTTCGTTAAAGCTTCTCCGGGTTTAACGACGACATTCTAATCGCGTGTCTCGTGCTGCGCACTCGATCCTAATATGTCCGAAACGGTAAAGAAGTTTTGTTGCTTCATTATTTGTCCCATATGATGTGTAGTTTTTCTAGAAATTTACTTTTTAATTCAATTTTTAACGATTAAAACAAAAACTACGCGTCTAATGAAAAACATGATGACAAATTTATAGATATTTTTCGGGTGAATAACTCTTCTTTGTCAAGGTCTTACCTTTGCCTTCGCCATTTTTTCAAAAATTTTATTACTCCATTTTTATACTTTTTTTTCCTGATTGAAATGAAAACTACATATCCTGTTGAAAAAGGATTGATAACATATTTGAAGAGTTTTTTCTGTTTACGAACTTGCGTATATTTGTTTTTTCTAGAGCTTGTGTCAATTGTCCGAAAATTCCATTTTTTCATTTTCAATATGGTTTTTCATGAATGAAGCAAAAACTACTTGTCCTGTCAAAAAATAAATTTTACCAAATCTTAGATCTTTTTTGGTGCACAATTTCTTTTCATTTATAGTTTCCCGTACCTTGCATAGTTTGAACAAAAAATAAATCTTTCTATTTTTGATTATTTTTTGCGTGACCAAAATTTGAATTTTCGATTTTTTTCAAAAATGCGAAAAGTTGTAAAGATCATCTTGGAGGGCTGCCAAAAAGGAACATTTTTTCCTTTTAACTCTGTTCCATATCTTGAGTTATTTGGCTAAAAATTCCCATTTTTGTTTATATTTTTGAATTTTGAAAAGACCATGACTCTGACAATTTAGTTTTTATCAACAAAATCATGAGGATAAATTGTTCCACTTATTACTTACTACAAAAATCAAATAGATTAGTTTTTTCAAAAGTTATCGTGCTAACAGACATACATGCATACATACATGCATACATACATGCATACATACATATACATACATACATACATACATACATATATACATACATACACACACATACATACATACATACATACATACATGCATACATACATACATACAGACAGACAGACACATTCGTAAAAACCGGTTTTTCGGGTTCAGGGGGCCTCAAAACGTTGAAATTTGACCAAAAGAGGGCAGGGGGATCAAATTTTTCATGAATGTAAGAATGAAAAAATAAAAATGTAAAAATGGTAAAAAAATTGATTGTGTACGTGACAAATTTTAACACTTTTCTCCACCATGCGTCCCTAGGCTACATTAGATTATTGATTAGGCCGACCCTGTGCAAATCCTGTTAAACTCCATAAAGAAGTTAATCGTTATTCAAATGTGATAATAGAGTGAGCTTTAAAAAGGCATTTTGAAAAAGTATCTATTGGTCCAACTAAACCCACATATTTTTTATTCTGCTCGCACATGCCATTTATCATCGCATCTTAGAGACCGGGGCTTCAAGAATCACGGGTAGCCAGGTAGCTATAAGATGACATCTTCGACAAGCTGGACTTCATCCTCGGCTTGGAGGAGATCATCTTGTAAAGCAGACAAGTCGAGTCTGATAGTATTTGATCACGACTTCCACAAAGCTCTGGTGATGTAATGAAGAGTAGGAGCCTTACGAAATCCTGGTAGATATTTAATTACAATCACCATTACCACTTCTTTGCACTTGCTTCCATTAAGGATCCAAATAATGGTCTTCATGTAGGTATGTATTCAACGACATATATAGTGTGTGTGTGTGTGTGTGTGTGTATGTGTGCAGTTATTATCTCGTGATTCATTGCGCGTATTCATAAATTTGAGACCCGTACAACAAGAGCGAGTAGGTTAAAGTTAAACGAGCAGATCGATTAACGTCGCTCCACCCATCACAGAATTTACAACCAGGGACTAAATTATTTAAAGTCTTCATTTGTAGCGCTGAGTATACTCGAGAGGATGGACGATCAAGCAAAGCCGGTTTCTGGATTGACTTCACGTGACATTTATGGTTAAATTTTATCGACGATAATGGATCACCATTCATTGCCGATTCGGAGATTTTATCTGCCACATTTTGCTGTCGTGCATATTTTAGAATTAATATATACATTCTTCAGTGTCTTATATTTAAAGTTAAGTCTTTACTCAGATTATAATCTTCTAGTCATCGAGATTCCAAAATCCTATGCATTAATTCGAGTGGCTGACTCCGTTTTTGCTAACTCAAACAACATTTTCTTTCAATATAAAATACCACACGACATATGATGAATTATGCGCATCCCGCAGAGGAAAAATATTTGAAAAGCATAAAATTATAGAACATGTACGCTGAGTGTTATATTCTTGCACAATTTTTCATAATAAACAAAGCAGGGCTAATGGCTATCGTTCTAAAACAATAAATACCTCATATTTGACTTAAGCAAAGAAGCTTTTATTTTAGCAGATGGTATTTACTCTGAGCTCTAAATCACTAGCAACGAGCACGAGATCTAAGGAATTAGAAGAGGAATGATTGTATGTCAATCCGAATGAAAAATGATTCTTCTTAATTGTTATTTGAGTGTTTTTCTCTTTATTATTGCTAATAATTCATTGGAACAGACTACATTTATTGCAAGCAAACAACACACCTTCCAGACTTTGCATAACCTTCTTCATTTATTATCCTTTTGTAACTCTTTTCGGATAAGTGTTTTTTGTGAAATAATGTTAGCAGAGGAGTAACAATGTTTAATCAGCTTTTTCGATAAGCTAAGAATGGCGCAATGGAAAATATTTATGGCTGAGGAAGCAAAGTAGTGCACCAGATAGTAATTCGTCATCTTGACACCTCAAGCCATCTACCATATCTTCGTAACATGGTGCTCGTAAATCATTCTAATGTAAGTTTTCGCAATCGCTCGCATGAGACGTCCAGAGATAGAAAATAAATTTGCTTGGTCTACAAACATGAAAGAACCAGCATTAATGTGATGAGTGGAAGTTCACCAATTTGAAGAGAATTCCCGGTTCACTTTCTGCATTGCAGTCTATTTGAATTGCTAATTAATGGTTAAATTAGCAGTTACAAACATTATTTATAGTCCAAATCCGATAATCTAATGACTACCTTGTCGCCCAAATTGGACCAGCATGATTCATAATGTTTCATTATAGTTGTGAGACTTCCGTCGGAATATTTCTAGCATCTGCCTTTGTTTAAGTTGTAAATATTAGCATTCTTATTATAACAGTATTTTAGCCTTTTATTTTTGAAGCAACACTTTGTCAAACAAAGCTGATCACATCAGCATGATCAAGACACGTGATCAGTTAATTTCCATTCCTGACGCGTGTTGTTATTGAATACAATGTTGTCTCAGTTAAATATATGTTTGTCTTTCTAATGTATTACAGGTTAAGTCGAAGAATCTTCTACCTAAATTAGAGAATGTCTCGTTTTTAGATAAGGCATGTCACAGCAACTAATTGTAACGAAATTCAAATTTGAGAATTAATTTCAAATTGAATGATACTCTTATTTAAAAGTTCCAACTACAAGTTTTGACATGTTTTTACCTAATTGATGATTTTACAGCTTTCACGAGGAAGATGCCAGAATTCAATTAACCTAAATTTGAAAATTATTCATGCCTAATTTGTACATATGGATCAGCTTGCGTTTGAAGTGGAAATTTTCAAAACTACACAGTTTGAAATTCAAAATTTCATTTGAAGGATGTATATTCGTATTGATGTTAAGAAATGTTCCAATTTCCACCTTCCCCTTCATCAGAGTGTAATGGAGTCGTACAGATTTTCGATCTTTAGTTTTTTACGGATCTTTAGGTTTCGTCACTCACAGAGTCCGAAAATCATGAAATTTTGTCGAAGTATGCCTGCCTGATGCAAAACTTGAAGCACTTTAAAATTTGAGACTGAATTTTTCCAAATTTTTAACTTTCTGTCGGAGTTTATTCAAAAATACTCACAAATGATCTGAATGACATTTTTAAATTCAATATAAATAAAAGAAGTTATACAATTTTAAAAACCTCAAGAATTCGAAATCACATTTTCTGAAATTTTTAGATATTTTTGTTGAGGGTTCCAGTAGAATCTGGAAGATAAAACAATGATAAATTTATAATTATGCCATTTTCAAATTAGGCAAAAAATAAAAGTTATATAAGTTTCGAAGTTTTAAAAATTTTCAGAACATGAAAATTGTATTATTCTAACCAAAAAGAAAATTTCAATAGATAATTTTAGTAAATATAAAGATAATATGGTTCCGTTTGATTTCTTTTATTCTTTTTCAGATATCATTATAATTTTCTTTCTAAAATATATGGATTATTAATTCTCACTGCCAACAGATACAATTTTTGGGTTATATATATACTCTAAAAAACAGATCTTTTTCGAAATTATGAAATTTTTTGTTATTATTATGATTCTTCTTAAATTTCGATAAGATATACAAACTATCCTAATGAAATTTCTCGATTTGACATAAACTTGAAAAGTTGCAAATCATCATCCATTCAGTAAATTATATTTTGATCTTAACACAGTGGAATGATTTTCATTTCCTTTTTCAAATTTGTTGTTTCTCTCGTTCCAATTTTGGTTCACAAAAATGCTTAAAAATATCTGCAAATCATATAGTCATATTTAAACAAAAAAACTAAGAATATATTCACTATTTTTACAATATATTCTGCAAAAATTTCTGAATGATACTAATCAATTTCATGTCGTTATTTTGAAAACAGAATTATATTATACGTTTCGTTAAAACTAACCAAACTTCTACTACTAAAAAAAAAATATATTAAAGTAAATAATATATTGCAAGATTTCACGTGAAATTATTATTATTATTATTTTCCATCTTTCCGAAAAATATACAAGATATATAGAGATATACAAGATATATACAATATATACAAGATATATAGCGCTAGAATTAAGGCGAAGAAGAAGGCCAGAAAAGTTCATTGTTAGTTTCAATCTCAAAAAAGTAATGCTATGATATGAAATCGAGTTATTGAGTAAATTTAATTATCATCACTATTTTATGAAATACCGGATTTACAAAGAAAAATCTATTTGATCAATCTTTCTATTGATCAAAATTTTTGGAAAATTCTTTAGTACCTCGCAAAAGTTGCTATGTTTTATAGAAGGCTCCAAATCTTAGGCCACTCAAATAAAATATTAGATTTTTGTCATATAAAAGAGTGATTCAACAACTATAGTCCAGTATATTTAGATTTCATTATTACAATGCATTGGGTAAGTATCGAGAATATCAGTCGTATTTTTGACTTAATCAAGAAAACAGTTTAAACCATTTTTCATGAAAGAATGAGTTTTAAAAATCAATATATTACATGTTCTTTCGTATTTTGCTTATTCGTTGCTTAAAAATCGATTATACAAATAAAAAGAGGGTTGGAAATTTTTTTTTGATCGAATATCTTTTTTGATTCCGGTGGTATCGCAAAACTTTTAAGACAAAAGTTTTAATTCACACGATCCTCTACAATTTTTTTTTGTTTAAAACCTTTTTTTGTAAGAGCAATTGTTTACTCACCGTAGCGTCTGGAAGTTGCGTTGTAATTTTTCTTGTTTTTAAACTTAACTTTGATTATTTTATATTAGTATTTCAATTATTCACTATTGTTCAATATGATTTTATACAATTATTCATATGATTTCTATTGTTTGTTGGAAGAATAAGTGAAAAATTCTCAAAAATGGAGAATGAGAGAATTTTTACAGGAATTCAATAATACAAAACTTATTTACTATTATTGTGAGATTCATGTTATGAACCTCAAACTCTTTTATTTATGAATATGCAATTTGTGATGAAATTACAATACAACATTTCTTTTATTCACCTATCTTGTTATTTAAAAAAAATGGAGGACTAAATACTGATGCAACGTTGAAATCTTTAGGTGCGAAATTTTTTTATTTTTCTTAAGTAATCACCATTGCTGGTTATTTTTTTTTAAAGAAAGAAGTTAAGATTTTTTATTTTAAGGTGAAAACTTCACTTACAAAATATAATAAACATTCAAACAATTGGACAACTTTCAGCCGAGTTATCGAATTACAAAGATGAATAACGTTTTTCAATGAAGGAAAATCGACTTTTTTGCCGATATACTAAAAATTCCCTACTGCCGAAAAACTAAAATTCCAGCAAAGAAAAAATGCGTTTCTCATTGATGTCGATAGAGATACTTTCAAAAATTACCACGCGAAAAAATCTGGAAATCGACATGATGCAATCAAAGAGCTAAAGAATTTTGAAAAGTTTGAATTTCTGTACTTGAATAAACATTTAAAACATCTTTACTTTGGAAATTCTCAGAATTAATCATTTTCAGTTCTCGGAAGCGATATTGTTGATATTTTTACAATGAATGATTTTTGATAACGATTATTCAAATGTTTTCATCGATCGCTGCATATTATTTTTCATTATTTCATGGAAATGAAGTTTCACATACTGGACCTAGAAAAACTGTTAATGAAAGACCACATTACCTTGCAACATCTGTCAAGTTTTAGTATTTTTTAAAGCACGTGCGATGTTAGGTGACTGCTGTTTTGTCCTTCAAACAGCACTCATTTTCTTTGTTATTTTTTGAATTCGCCGATTTGAGAAGTGTTTTATGCCGTTTTCTTTAACGGTGATTATATCGGGAAGACTTTAAGCTTTTTTACAAATAATACAATCACTCGTGCAACTTTCAGAAGCTTCGATGAATAAACAATTGCTCTGAAAAAAAAGTTTGGAACAAAAATTGAAGAGGATCGTGTGAATTACAACTTTTGTCTTAACAGTTTTGCGATAGCACCGACATCGAAAAACATATTCGATCCAAAAAAAATCTTAACCCTCTTTTTATTTTTATAATCAATTTTCAAGCAACAACCAAGCAAAATACGAAAAAAACATATTATATATTAATTTGTAAAACTCATTTTTCTTCAGAGAAACGATATAAAATGTTTTCTTGAATGTGTCAAAAATACGTATGTTATACGCAATACAAGAAATCACCCCTAATCCAAGATGGTGGACAACCTGCAAAGGGTTGATGGTCGAGAACTTGAATTTAGGCTTCCTATATGGTACCCTAAAGATGTCAAAGAAAATTTTTCTTACCCAATGAGAGTTTTAATTTTCAAACTTTCTCCTCATCTTTTCCCCTGGAATGTGTTATTATTCTGATTTTATGAGTTTTGACGACTCTTGCTGTTATTTCAACCGATATATCGAAGTCATCATTCGATAAATAATTGTATAAAAAAAGAATAGTGGCATGTGAAGTGTTAGATATCGAATGCAGGATATCATAATCGTAACTCAAATAGTAATTACTTCTTCGGTTTATAATACTTTTGCAAAAAAAAAATTGGTTGTCCTATCCAAAGCGACCTCAATACATGAAATCACCCATATGTTTTAACCAGAATTGGCAGACAAAAAAGGCATTCAGTTGATCAAAACTGGAAATATTGAAAGAACGCAATGTGTAGTCAGATTAGAGTTGATCGTTTGTTTTTGTAAATCCAGTCTGCGGCTGAACACAATGGAGGCTGCCGCTCGATTAACTTTTCGTGCCGCCTCTCTCGACGCGGAGAACTGATTTATCAGCTACGAGCCCTTAATAAATTGTTATAATGGCGTTAAGATAGAGCGACGGACGTAGGCGTAGGTGGGGCGGATGACGGCAGGCAATATTTTACCGCATAGTAGCTTTATGACCGCAGGTTACGAGCCAGGAAGAGCTATAATGCCCTGTGGTATATGTGCGGCTCCTTGCTCGTTGCAGAAAAGCTCGGCACGAGTGCCAATTCCTAGGAGCGTATCGGACCATAAACTTGGAACGTGATGTATGTTACCTTATACTCCTTATAGTCTTATACCAAGCCCCTCGTTACAGACCCAAATTGAACTTACAGATCGACCCACACGTGTTCACGTATAGTATTTTTTAATTCAGATCTGTCCTATCATTTTGTAGAGTAATAGTTCAAGTGTGGCGGCTAAGTGTAGAGATGAAATTTGTTCTCCAAAGCCTGGTCACCGTGTAATTGGACATTCAACCGGAAGGGGGTACCATTCGTGTCGCCACGAGAACATTTGCTGCGGTAATTCGTGTCTGCAGAACTTTCACTCCTAAGTGATTTTCTCAATTTATGGAAATTGTGGTAGATGGAAACATAAGTCTTTGAGAATTAACCGAGCTTGCACGGAGAAAACTAAATGGTTGTAGGATTAATAAATATGGTTGCCACAACCACAAAGAATAGTAAAACATGGTCCAACTATAAATGTGGTTCCCACAACTACACAGCTGTTTGTGTGAGAGTCTAGTTGTAAGAACTACACTGTGTGGCTGCTGCAAGAATGTACTGTGGTTACCACATCCACTATATATGTTGCTACAACCAAACACTATGGTTGCCACAACTACACTACGAGGTCGCTATGCTACAACTACGCATTAAAACATATTTTTACTATGCTGTGATTTAGGAAAAAAATCTCAGCATTGATGGTTAATAAGATTTTATTTTTAAGACAAAAAAATAAATACCGCGACTTTGAATTCAGAATTTACCGCCAATGTTTCGAAAATGGAGTTGCAATACCAAGTTTTTTCACTTTGGATGTATAAACACTTCAAATTTGTCTGCTAGTTACGTCGTCACTAATCTTCTCTTTCTCGGTAATGTTCTCGAGATGATACAACTTTCACTCAAATCTCGAATTCATACCTTCAAAACTTGTATCAGTCTTAATACCTCAGACTGGTTAAACACTTCCGTATCCCAAGCACTAGTACTCTCGAACTACACAAACAACAATATGATGGCGTCGGGTGCTTGATGGATGGTGCTACGCCACGTGACGTGCTCAGGCGCACGCCAATCTGCGCAACTGTGCGCAGCCAATCAGGAATAGTTGAGATGCAAACACTTTACTTGTCAGATATCCACACACTGTGGTTGTGGCAACCACAAGCCTGTAGCTACAAGCTTGTAGTTGTGACAACCATATCATGAGTTGATCCAACTACACGCGAGAGAAGCGGCACAAATCGAATATCGCTGTGCTACAAATGGCGTGGTTGTTGGAGCTACAACATACAACTACGAGCTTGAGGTTGTGGCAACTATATCATTTGGATATGAAAATTTAATAAAAGATGTCCCAACAAGACTTGTGGGAAATGCAACCATAGTGCTCGCAACTTGATAATTTTAGATGTTGCAACCATATTACTTTTCTCCGTGTGTCTTTCTGGATGAAAAAGCTCTAAAGTGATTTTCCTAATGTTAAGAACAAACAAAACCATGCCAATACTAGAGGTGTGGGCGTTGATTTGTAAATTGTTTTTCTGTTAGACAGTTTGGTCAAATTGTGTACTGGCAAGTATACACAAACAGATGTTGAAAAGATAGACTAGAGTTACTGCGAAGAGTGCCAAGCAGCACTTTCATAAGAATGTGATGTTATTTCCCCCTGTCTCATTGTCTTCGAGGCTTACCATGCTATTAACTATTCTATTTTTTTCTTTTATGTCTTAGGGGCCAGACAGGTGTTTCTTCGAGTTTCACGTGCAGAAATAGCTTTGTCATGATTAGTTTCGGAACTGTTGGTTTGTCGCTTCTGGCGTTGAGTCCTTCAACTGCATACAGTTCATTATTTCTTGTACCTTAAAAGCCCAGCTCTCTGATGGTGTATTCGACGAGATGAATGCTCTAACATTCAGTATTTAAAAATTTCAATTATCATTCCTTACAGCTCTAGGAGTCTGAATTGACAATGATTTATAAATAAATAAATGAATTGAATGTATACTTTGACATTTCATCGAAGTCTTCAAATTTTTGATTTCCTAAGGAATTATTTTACGTTTAAAGTCGTTTTTTATTACAACTGATAGTGGTTGACATAATGTTGCTGCCATGAGCCTATCGTGCAATAAAGATAAGAAAACTTCCACTCGTGAAGTGAAGGAGATGAGGGTAAAAGTAGTCACGTACTATATTTTTCTATCATGTTCTTCTGTCTATTGACTGGCTGTGCAAAGTCAATCGATAGGTAGAAACGATGAAACGATGTATTCCAAGGAGAAGATTCTCTTCCCTCGTGAATTTCGAAATGCTGGCGAATAATGGCATGAACCGCGATCTCTCTGACGGCGTCGTCGTTTAGATAATAACGCGCATTTTATCTCCCTCGTAAAATCTAATTTATGACCGCATCCAAGTCTATGGGCGTGCTATGGCCGCTGGGCATATGGACACTCAGAAGGGAGCCAGCATCAGCAGAGGTCGTCAAGTGGATAGGACACTAATATTATCAGTGTTGAGCTCGCTCCACGCTCGGATAATCGAGAAACTAAAAATATAGCCCCTTCAATTCAATCCCTCCTTTCCACATAAAGAGAGCTCTTTACCAACTTTTCGAGGTGTTCCTCCAACTGTTACAAAAAATCAATTTTTACTATACCGGAAATCAGTGTTTAGACCACAATTTAGACGGGTATAAGGTTCTCTCATTTCAATATTACAGTAATTTCAAAAAGGAACATTAATCGAACATTTCATCTACACTGAAGTCTCGCCTAATCGAGGATCAGTCGATAGAGTTCCTGAGGGAACGAGAGGGAGGCATGGCAACAGCTGTGATAACACGCGCGTGCATACTGCATATCTCGCATTTATTTTCAAATACGCACGACAAATTCTCTCCTTATTAATTAGTCCTCATCATCCAAAAATGCTAATCCCTTTTAATAACAAAAATAACTAATGTACATTTGCGCCAAATACAGCCCTGACTGTTTACATTTGGATGTTGATCGCTTAAGGCGCTTCATGAAGGATAGGCTTTCGCTGAAGCCAAATTTCTCTCACACTGGTGAATTGTTAGTTGTAATACTTGTCTCACCTCATCTCAAGACCCTAATGAAGCGTCGTACACCCTTCTTTTTTCGAATTTTGTGTTGTTTCTTTTTTGTTGGTTGAATTGAAAATCAAGTACTTTTTGCGCCTGAAAATCGGCACCGCCTTGCATGCTGAATAACGGTCATTGGCGTGCACTGCCATGCTGGTCTCGTGTACCTTGGACAAATGCGACGGATAACTGCTATGTCGACTCAACTGTCAAAATGTCCACCATAGTTGGTAATGATAATTTTGTAACTTGACGTGTTACCATGATAATGACGTGCTAGTACTGCGAAGGGTAAAATGAATACGCGCCAACCTCCCAGGTCTGGGGATTTTTCTCCAGATCTGAATAGCCTTCAGAATCTGCGATTTATCAATTTCTGGAAAACTTGAAGATATTTGTGCTCAATATCATAAGACTTCTTTCTTAAAAACTAAAAACTTAAAAAATAAACGTCTGGAATGAAACATGAGAATGGAGTGATTTTACACGAAAATATGCGTACAGATTTTTCTGTATAACATTGATGAACCACAATTGAAATCAGCATGGACCCCTTTGAATATGAAGTCGAAATATATTACATTTCCAATGAAACAGTTGAATTTTAAACCAAAAAAGGAAAGATTCATTACCAAAAGAGATAATATTTAACAGAAGAGTTGAGTTTTTATAGGCTGAAACCACAAATGTCTCAGAACAAAGACGACCTTTGAAACGAAAAACATGAATTTTTCTCAATTTTTCCAACTGAATGAGCGAATATAATTATCAAATTTTTAAGAAAACAGTTGAATTTCAAACCACCTGAGAATAATTATTAACTATAAAGGGATGAATTGTCTGAGAAAAATGTAATTGTTGTTAATTCAAACCAAAAAATTTTTTGATATTGAATCAAGCACAGTTGAATTCTATTAAGAAAGGTACATTTTCTACATAATAATTGAACCCTTCAACAAAAAGACTAATTTTTTACCAGACTTTGGAATTTCGGAAAAACTAATTTCCAAACTAAGATGGACGATTCTTGAGCTAAGAGTCGCATCTTCAACCAGATAAGATTATCCAGCTAAAAACTAAAACAAATTGCAACCACATTGTTATGCATTTCCAAGTCAGAAAGGCAAACTTGATCGAAAAGAGTTCTATTTCCTACCAAAATAGGAGAATTTCAACCAAACAGGACAACTTTTCACAAAAATAGTTTATTTGAGCAATTTTCAACATAACATGGAATAGTTGAATTTGCAACAGGTAAAAATAACTTTTAACAAAAAAACAACAGAATTTTCAAGAAAAAAATTAAACTCCTAAACAAATGGTGGATCCTATAGGTACTACTTAAATACATTTGCAAATAAGTAATTCAACTTGCGTCCAGGTATTTTCATTTTTGATTGAGAGGATTACTTTTGTGCAAAAGAAGAAGAGAATTTGTAACAAAATACAAGAATATTCAATCAAATTGTTGAATAAAAAATGACGATGAACGATATACACACACACACACACACACACACACACACACACACACACACACACACACACACGCGCGCGCGCGTACATACAAGCATCCACCTTTCGCAAGAATGTTTTATTGTTTTGATAGGCTATAGAGCCCTTTCTGATCGCCAGGCTTATCGCTTCATTTATGTACACAGTGCGACCCGTATTTCGTTTCAACGCTGCTTAAATTCGGTATATCTTTGGATGCGGTAACGCCATCTACGA
>WSXT02048106.1:0-13070 GCA_011762715.2 Neuroterus valhalla
ACCTACTGTCAGATTGATCTAATGTGTTGCCGACATATTACATTGAGCTGATGCCCCCATAAAAGATGGCGGCTCAGTCTTCAATTAGATTTACGACTTTCCATTGGATTGTGCATCCAGTGTATTAAATATAGAGATCAGTGAGTTAAATGCTCAACCTGAAAATATAAATTCTTAACACAAATCTTAGTTCCTAACCAAATTATAATATTTTTAATAAAAAAAAGAACCCTCAACCAAAAATACATCAGTAAACTTCATGGCCCAAAACAATTGGAGGATCATAATTTGTTACATTGAGATATAACCATTTTTTCCTTCGCTTTTTTAAACTGTAATTTTCTTTAACTATGATTTGAAATGCATTCAGTACCAAAAAGATTTCAAAAGATAGCAAAAAATTCCCAAAATAATCGGAATATTCAAGGAAACAAAAACGGAAAAAATAGTTTTTGTAAATAGTAATTATTGTGCTTTTGAAATTCTAGCTTACATATTCAGAAAAGTACATTTGAAGAAATTTAAACATGGAATTTTTCAGTACTGTTTTTTATGCATTTTGCAATAATTCATTTTCCCGGATTTTCGTCAACGGTAAATGCTAAAGTGTTCAAGAAATTCTTCAAAGATAGCTGAAAGATGTTGAAAACACAAAAGTGAAAAAATAGAAGTAAAAAATAAAATAAAGAATAAATAAAAAATGAAAAGTTATTAGCAATAAATGGAATTTTCTCTTATTCCTCTCTCTTTAAAAAAAAAACCTTTTTACTGACCCGATTTGATCCATGGAGTATGAAAATGAGATTCAACAAACTTTCTATTTACAATATAATTTATTTTCTTAGACTATACAGAATTCTGATGCAAATGATCGATTTGAATTGCACAAAAATCTTCAATCATAATTATATGATATACATAATTTCTAGGGTTTGCGGAGGATAGAATGAAGTTTAAGTGAATAACTATTTTTATAACTCATTCTCATTACTTCATTAGTTCTTTTTTTCTTCCTAATTTGTCCAGTCAAATTAATGGTTTCTGCTGAGACGGATTACATATAATTTGAAAAATTTTTGAGCACGCGTGAATTCCCTTCAAGACAACCCCAAGTAGAACCCTCTGCGACAAATAGTTTACGAGAAATCAATTTGTTAATAATGGTAGCCTCTGTTCAGAGAAACCTGCGTATTTATTACAATTTTTTACAAAAACAATTCTGTAAGAAATGCACTTCATGATTCACCTAAGAGGAGTCAACTTTTCAGATTTGTACAAAAATGTTAAAATTTTTTAATAACAAATGTCATAAACAATATATTTTTCCTCACATCTACAGTTTTCGGAAAAATCAGAACAATTTGGGAGAAACCGTCTTCTCAGGAGGATGATAAATATTTCGCTCCCAATTATAGGTGAGAATCATTTGCAGAAAAATATTGTTTTAGATATGTTTATTAATGATTTCTAACCCTATAACGAATAATGAGTCATTTTTTTCTAATTTGAGAATAAAAGTTAGGATATGAGAGTAGGAGAAAACAACTTTTTTTGCGTCAAAAATCTAAATTTATAAACAATTCATAACGTTTGGAAGAAATTTCAATTATAATTCTACATAACCGTTACAAATAAGGATACATTTTTTTGCTGACATAATTTTATATTATTGTTACTCAATTTGTTATGCACAATAAAGAAAGAATTGCATAGTTCAAAAGAGATTGAAAATCAGATTGTTTTTTATGGAAAATCATCCTCCTCGAATGGTTGAAGAGAAACTTTTCTAGATTCCTTCGTAGACTGTGAGCATGAAAGAAATTGTTTATAACAATTTTTTTTACAAAAATTTAAACTTCTTTGTTTGAATCTGAAAATTTGTTTCCCTTGAAGAACAACCATCCTCAAGGTGATTCATGAAATCAAAGCGTTGCATTTTTTTTTCAAAAAAATTTGTGTTTATTCATCTTCCATCAAAAGAGAAATGGAGAAATAGGAGAAAGTTAGGAAAAACTTGGAGAAAAGGATGCAAAGCCTAGAGCAACAACTAGAGAAGCAGGAGGAACCGAAGGAAAGAGTAGAGGAGTTAGAAAGAAGGATAAAAAGAAGGATAGAAAGAATGCAAAACGCAATCCAGAAAGTAAGAGGGGGGGGGGGAGGAAGATGGGAAAAAGGAAAGGTTGAGAAAAATAGGAAGGAGAAGGGAAAGGAGAGATAGAGAGAGGAAAGAAGGAACAATATAGTGGCGAAAGGTATAAGATTGGAGGGGAGAGATTTAAAGGAAGGCGAAGGTACTGATAGAAGAAGTAAGAAGTATAGGAAGGGATGATGGAAGAAGGGCCAAAATAACGCTTGTGGAATTGGAGAATAGGGAAGATAAGAAGGAGTTGATGTTAAAGAAAAGGCAATTATATGGAACTGAACAGAGAATAGAAGATGATTGGACACGGGAACAAAGGAATATGCAGTATAACTTAAGGAAAATAGCGGAAGAGGAGAAAAGGAACGGAAAGGAAACGTGGGTTAAGTTTGGGAAAATACAATACAAGATGCATGGTGGGATTGGGATGAAGAGGCAGAAAAGTTAGTAAAAAGTGCGGTATCGGGAGGCTGGAAGAGAAAGGACGGGGATAGAGGGGGGAATAAGAAATAGTGCAAATCAAAAAGAAAAAGGAAAGGAAGTCAGGGGTGAGTAGAAAATATGTTACTGGAATGTAGCAAGATTGTAAAGGAAAGATGGAGAATTCATGAAAATTTTGAACAGCGGGTGATAGTAGTAATGGTGGAAACGTGGCTGGATGATGAGGGATAGGAAAGAGTGAGGGGAAGGTTACCACGAGGTTAAAGTTAGCAGATTCGAAATGCAAAGAGGAGAAATAGGAAAGGCCGAGCAATGGAAGGAGTGGTAATGAGAGTAAGGAAGGAATGTTTGGCAGAGACGGATAGGAGAGTGATGAAGGAGGTAATTGAAGGATTATTGGTAGAAGAGATAAAGGTGGGAGGAAAGAGATGGAAGGAGAGATATGGAAAATAGTGGGAGTGTATGTGAACGGAGGTATGCAGGCGAAATCTAAGGAAATCAAAGAACTGATGGAGGAAAGTGACAAGCGTGTAATGGGAGAAGATTTTAATACAAGAACAGGAGATAGAGGAGGAAGATAATGGGGAGAAGAGCGAAGAAGAAAATCCAAAGACAAGATGCTGAATGGGGGAGGGAAGAAATTGTAAGAGTGCTTAGAGGGAATGGGATGGTTTATCATAAACGGAAATATAGAATTGACTATGTGATAGTGGACTACGAGGTAACAGAGGTAGGAGAATATATGGATTCTGATCACTTTCCATTAATACTGACGTTAGAGGGTGATAAGAGTATCAAAGATACGGGTAAAAAGGAAGTAAAGATAAAAGAAGAGAAAGAGGGGATTGGTCAATAGAAGAAAAAGATCAATTAAAAGAGGAGCTAAAGGATTCAAAAATGGGAAAAAAACATCTCAATGAAGTGTTGAAAATAATAATATACGTTGTGAATTATATAACAAATAGGAGGACAAAAAAGGAGAAGGGAGGAATGTTAGCTATGTTCCTAGACCTAAAAGCGGCGTTCGATTCTCTGGGCCGGGAAGAGATAGAAAAGGTTGTGGTAAAAAAGGTTTAAGTGAAGGTCTAATAAAGAGAGTTTTAGAAATATTTCGTGAGACAAAAAGCATGGTACAAGTATCCGATCAAGTAGGTGATAGTTTCTGGTTGGTGAAAGGAGTAAGAGAGGGGTATCCTTTGAGCGGGTCTAATTACAGGGTTCGAGAAATACTTAGAGGAGAAGAAATTGACATTCAATGTAGGTAAGACGAAGATGACGAGGTTCAGAAAAGGAGGGGGACAAAAAAAATATGGACTGGGAGATGGAAGGGAGTGGAGATAGGAGAAGTAAAGGATTTTTAATATCTAGGTATGTCCGGGTTTAGAATATGGATCAGAAATATGGGGATGGAAGGAAAAGGAGGATATGGAGAGGTTACAGGGACGATACGTACGATGGACTCCAGGAGTGGATTAGAGGACACCTGGATATATGATGAGAGAGGAAACGCTAAGGGATAAATTGAGTATCAGAGTAGGGGAGAGGGCATGGAAATTCAAAGAAAAGCGTAGGGGGGAAGGGAGGGGAGTTGGCCGAATGATGCCTGACGGAGGTGGAAGAAAGAAGAGAAAGAGCGATTGAGATAACCGATAGAAATATAGAAGAGGAGATTGGAGTCAACTTTGGAAAATTAGAAAAGAAAGAGAAGGAAAGTCAATTATTAGAAGGATGGGGAAGGATAAAGGAATCAAAATACAATAAATGGTATAAGATAACAAAAATGAAGGACCCCCAAAGTATTTGGGAAAAGAAGTGGGAGAAAAGAGATGAGGAAGAAAAGCAAGATTTAGATTGGAGAACAGGGTCAGAGCAGAGATGTATTGGGGAGGAAAAGTGGAAAGAAAGTGCGGAATATGTGAATGGGAAGGAGAAACATGGGAATATGTATGGGAAGGATGTGTGAGAGGAATAGAAGATGAAGGGAGCTGGCAAGAGGATAAGGATTTATGGGTGAGGACGGAAGGGGGTGTAGGGGGTGGATGAGGGAATTGGAGGAAGTGAGAGGAGCAAATGAGATACAATGAAAGAATGATTGTGTGAAGGAAAAGGTTGAGGAACCCTTTTTTGTGGGCCAATTTTTTTTATGGGTTAATTCGACTGGACTAAATCTTCAGATTTTCCAATATTTTTTGCAGATCAAATAAACATATTCTCCATTAATTAAAAAAGTCTGTACGAAGTTTTGCAAAATTGGTCGGCTACGCAGAAGGATTTTTTCTTCCTGGCTGACTAAAAGCAAAATTTTCGGATGTGATCCTCCCTTTTTGGCTTTGTTTTTCTTTTCACGCACTAGTATAAGAAATGCGTTCACTTCTGGATAAGTAGGCATACCAGTAGAAGACGTTGATGGTAAGGAAAAATAGAGGAAAAACGACTCTGCTGGCACGATCGATTTTGGAGACGGAATTGTATCTGGGAACTTTTCTGTGTCGACGGTGGGTTGGTCTTGGTTTTTGGGGTGGAGGTTGACGAGGAGGTGGACTACAAGGAACGCATGATGTCCATTGTCCACTATCAGATCGCCTTTCTGGTTCTGGTAATGCGGAAAGTTGTATCACTTCGATGACACCTTCTTCGTTCATTGAGAAGCTCCGACTACCTCGACTTCGTTGTGATGAATTCAGGGATGAGATTCTACGAGTCTGAAATCGATTAAGGAATTTAATTCGAATTCGCGATCTTTCCGAAACCTCCATGTCGTCTGTATAATAACTAGACAGTATTTTAAATTAATGCATCCCCTAGTTTAGTAAATTATTTTGAGTTGTTTCGAATTCAAACTAGAATTTTCAGGAATCTATGGAAACTTTGAGATTCATGAATTCCTTGAATTTTATGAATTCCTTAGAACCCTTAAATTCCTTGTATTCTTCAAAATGTATGAATGCTTTGATTCCCCTGAATTCTTTTGAATCTTTTGAGTTCCATGAGAACCTTGAATTCAATGAACTCCATGAATCCTTAGAATTCCTTGAATGATACAAACTCTATGCATTCCTGAAATTTCTTTTATTCCATAAATTCCATAAGTTTCATGAAATTCTTCAACTTTGTGAATTCCTCGAGGTCCTCGGACTCTAGGAAATCCTCGGAGTCCATGAATTCCTGGAGCTCCTCAAATTTCATGAATTCTCTAATATCCTCGAATTAAATAAAATTCCTTGAATTTCAAGGACACCTTGCACTCCATGAATTCTTTGTAATCCATGTAGTTCTTGAACCTCACGAATTCCTTGAGCTACTCGAAATCAACAAATCCCTTGAAACCCATGAATCCCTTGTATTCCTTGAATTTCACAATTTCAACAATTTCCTTGAACCCCACAAATTTCTTGAATTTCACGAATTCCTTGTATTCCATGAATTTCTTAAATTCAATCCATCTATCCAATAAATTAATTTAATTGATTGATTTTCTCTCATTACATGAATACTTCTAATCACATAAACAATTATAATTGCATGAATTTCTTGAATTCCATAAATTCCTAGATTATACCGAATTGCATGAATCCTAAGAATTTCTCGCATTCGATCTAAAAATTATGTTAACACCATGATCTCCATGAATTTCTTGAATTTCATAGATTCCTAGAATTTTCAGCATTCTACGAATTCTCATATACTCTAGAATTCGTGGATTCCTTGAATTTTTCGTATTTCATAAATTTTCCGGAATCCTAAAATTTCATGAATTCCATGAATTTCTTCAATTCAGTCAATCCCATGAATTGCTCTACTATTGCATAAATTCCTTGAATTCAATGAATTCTTCGAATGTATCAAATCCCATGAATCCTAAGAATTTCTTGAATACAATCCCAAAATTTTTGAACCCCATGTGTTTAATGGAATTCCATAAATATCTTGAATTTCATAGATTAATAGAATTCTCAGTATTCTAAGAATTCTCAGAAATTCCAGAATTGGGTGAATATTTCGAATTTCATGAATTTTGCAGAATTCTAGAATTCGATAATTTCTTAGAATTTCTCGAATCCCATTAATTCCTGGAATTTCTCGTATTTCTCCAATTCCACGAATTTCACGAATTCTTTGGATTCCACGGATTATGCGAAATCTCGGAATAAGATGAATTCCTTCGATTCGCGGATTTTTATGAATTCATTGATTTTTATGGATTCGTTGAATTTCTTGAATTTATTAGATTTTACGAAATCGTTGAATTTCACGAATTTGTTGAATTTCATGAATTTATTGAATTCAATGAATTCCTTGAATCTATCGAATTCTATAAATGTCATGAAACCTATCGCTTCCTCGAATCCTATGATTTACTAGAATTTCTTGAATTCTATGAATCGTTTGAATTTACTAGATTGCTTGAATTCTTTACAAATGAATGAATTCTTTTGAATACAAATGAATTCTCTGAGCACAAAGGAATTTCCTGAATAAAATCAGTTGTTTGAATGCAAATAAATCCTTTGAATTCGTATGATGCTCTGAATTCCAAGAATTTCATGAATTACTTGAATCCTATGGATTCCTTGAATCTCATAAATCCCAAGAATTGTCTGAGTCCCTGAGATTATCGGAATTCTTGACATTTTCTAGATTCGTAGCCTGGAATCTTCTTGATTCCTCAGATTTCATGGATTCCTCGAATACCTTCAAAATTTCTCGAATACCCCCAATTAAGTTGTTTCCGTAAATTTCTCGAATAACATAAATTCGTAGAATTTTTTAATTCCATGAATTTTCTCGAATCTAATGCATTTACTGAATTCCATAAACTCCTAGAATTTTCAGTATCCTACAAATTCTCATGGATTCATAAATTCCGTAAATTCGTGGAATTCCAGAAATTTTCCAGAATCCTGGGATTCCATTAATTCATATCATTTCTTAATTTTCATAATTTCTCAAGATTTCTTGAATTCTATCGATTCCTGGAATTTATCGTGTTTCTCCAATTCCACGAATTTTTCTGATTTGATGGATTTATATGTGAATTCTTCGAATAAAATAAATTTATACAATTCGCGGATTTGCATGAATTCGTAGAATATCATATATTTGCCGAATTTCTTGAATTCACTGAATTTCATGAGTTTGCCGAATTTCATTAATTCTTTGAGTTTCATAAATACGTTTAATTTCTTAAATTCGTTGGATTCCACGAAGTTGTTGAATTTCACGAATTTGCTGAATTTCATGAATTCTATGTATTCGTTGAATTCCATTATTTCGTCGAATTTTATGGATTCGTTGAATTCTATGAATTCGTCAAATTCCACGACTCCGTTGAAATTCATAGAACTTACCGCTTCCAAGAATTTCATGATTTGCTGGAATTGCTTGAATTCCATAAATCGCTCTTGAATATAAATAATTCTCTGAGTAAAAAAAAATTCCTGAATGAAAAAGTTCTCTGAATGCAAACAAATCCCCTGAATTCGTATAATTCTCTGGATTCCAAGAATTTCATGAAAAACTTTAATTCTATGGATTCCTCGAATCTTGTTAATTCCAAGACTTGTCTGAGTTCCTAAGATTTTCAGAATTCTTGGTATTTTCTAGATTCCTATCCTAGAATCCTCTTGATTCCTCAGATTCCATGGATTTCTCGAATTCCTCGGAATTCCCCGCATTCAGTTATTTTCATGAATTTCTCGAATAAAATGAATTAATTGAAATAGTTAATTTCCATGAGTTTCTCGGATCCAATGCATTTATTGTATTCCATGAACTCCTAGAATTTTCAGCATTCAAAAAATGTTCAGCTTTCTACAAATTCTATGAATTCCGTAAATTCATGTAGTTTCGTAAATTATCCAGAATTCTAGAATTCCGTAAATTTCTAGAATTCCTTGAATTCCGTAATTCCTCAGAATTTCTCGATTTCCATTATTTCCTGAATTTCTCGTGTTCCTCTAATTCCACGAATTCTTCGCATTCTTTGGATTATTCGAATTCTTCGAATACAATGAATCCCCCCAATTCGCGGATTTTCTGGCATTCGCTGAGTTTCACAAATTCGTCGAATTTCATGAATTCTATGATTACTATAATTTCTTTGAATTCTATGAATTCTAAGAATTCTATGTATTCTATAAATTCTATGAATTCTATGAATTCCATGAATTCTATCAATTCTATGAATTCTATGAGTTCGATGAATTCTATGCATTCGTCCAATTTAAGGTATTCATTGAATTCCATGAAACCCTTGAATTCTTAGAATTATATAAATGCCTAGAATTTCATTGATTCTTCTAATTCGATGGATTATACAGATTCTTCGAATTCCATGAATTCTACAGATTCTTTGAATTACAGGAATGTTTCGAATCCTAAGAATACCACGAATCCTAATATTTACATGAATTCCACAAATTCACCAAATTCTAGTAATTCCACACATTCAATGAATTTTAAGAATTACATCTTGTCAATGAATCCAATGAATTATCCGAATTCGATGAATTACTAGAATTTCTTGAATTCCATAAAGTCTTTCATTCCCCGAATTCCATAAATGCTATACATTTTTCGAATTTCATGAATTTCTGGAATTCCTCGATTTTTATATACTCTCTGAATACAGATTAATTTCCTTACCTGCTTAATTTCTTTAAATTACTTTATTTTACTAGAGTGCTTGAATGTTTTATGTAACTTCAATTCTATTCACGTGGTAAAATGCTCTTAAATACAAATAAATTCTCTGAGTATGAAGAATTTTCTGAATATGAATACGTTTTTCAAATGCGAGAAATCACCTTGATTCCTTGAATCCATTGACTTCGTGAAATTCTAAAAATTTCCGAAATGTTATGAAATTCTCGAATTCCATTAATTCCTCGAATTCCATGAATTTTTATGATTATCTCAATCCCTAGAGATTTCTAGTTTCTTAAAGTTTTCTGGATTCCTGGGATTCTCAGGATTTGGGGAATCTTCTAAATTCCAAAATTTTTCTGAATTCTTCGAATCCTCTGAATCCTATAAATTTAGGGAATCCAAAAAACTTTAAAAGGATGTAAGGCATTCAAAGGATTAAGCTGAATTCATGAAATTCAAAAGAGTTCAAGGAGAGTTGAAAAACTTTTCACAGGCAGAAAGCAGCTGGAAAAAGCTTGAAACTGTGAGATTTCCGGCGGGATTTTTAGATTTTTCTCTTAACGTGGAGGCATCGTTTCAGAAGAAATAAAAAACAATATATTTTTTTTTTCAATTATTTACCGTATCTTTTTTTCGAGGTTTCCGGACAACATCCTCGTCACTCGAACTGTCGCTGTCGCTGAAATCGGAACTGAAATAGCATTCTCCTGAGCCATATTTGGTGAAATAATGGACCACCGCGAACTGAATGATGGTCGCAAAGATGAAGCCAAACGAAAGAAAGACGAAAAAATCCAAGGCTGTGGGATATGGCACTTTTGGCAGATCTGTCCTCGCCTCGAGTCCCAAAAAAGTCATTGTCAAAACGGTCGTGATACCTGAAAATAGGGAAGAACTGCTTATTGACTTTTTGGGAATTCTTGAAAATCTCTGCATTCTATAAATCATATAAATCATATGAATTCTATGAATTTCCTGAATCCTACGAGTTCCCTAGATTCTATCTTAGATTCCCTGAGTTCTCTGAATCCCCCGAATTCTCTGAACTCTATGCATTTCATCAAATCTATGGGTTATTTCTGGAATTTCGACCCACCCACCCCAATATATAGGGGGTAGCCTATAATTTCCTATGGACTTTCTGAATTCCATAAATTCTCTGAACCCTACGAATCATATGAGTTCTCTAAATTTTTTGAATTCACAAATTAATCTATATTCTATTAATATTCTGAATTCCCTGAATTATCTGAAATCTATGAATTCTTTGAATTTATAGCATAGTCTGAATTCTATGATTTCACAAATTTATCTGTATTCTAATAATTTTCGAATTCACAGAATTATCTGAAATCTCTGATTAGTCTGAACTCTATGAATTTACCAATTTATCTGTATCATAATAATTCTCTGAATTCAAAGAATTATCTGAATTTCTGTATTCTATTAATTTTCTGAATTCACTGAAATATCTGAAATCTATGAATCTTTTGAATTTACAGCATAGTCTGACTTCTCTGGAATTTATGAATTCACAAATTAATCTGTATTCTAATAATTTTCTGAATTCATTGAACTATCTGAAATCTATGAATTTTTTGAATTAACAGCATAGTCTGAATTCTATTAATTTTCTGAATTACTGAATTGTCTGAAATCTATGAATTCTTTCAATTTGTAGCACAGTCCGAACTATGAATTTACCACTTTATCTGTATTCGAATAATTTTCTGAATTTACAGAATTCTCTAAAATCTCTGAATTCTTTGAATTTACAGCATAATCTGAATTCTCTGAATATTATGAATTCACAAGATAATCCGTATTCTATCAATTTTCTTAATTCACTGAAATATCTGAAATCAATGAATTCTTTGAATTTACAGCATAGTCTGAATTCTATAATTTCCCCAATATTTTTGTATTCTAATGATTGTCTGAATTGACAGAATTATCTGAAACTGTTGAATTCTTTGAATTTACAGCATAATCTGAATTCTCTGAATTTCATGAATTCATAAATTAATCTGTATTCTATTAATCTTCTGGATTAACTGAATTATCTGAAATCCACGAATTCTTCCAATTTATGGCATAGTCTGAACTCTATGAATTTACCAATTTATCTGTATTCGTATAATTTTCTGAATTTACAGAATTATCTGAAATTTATGAATTCATTGAATTTACAGCATAACCTGAATTCTCTGAATTTTATGAATTCCCAAATTAATCTGTATTATATCAATTTTCTGAATTCACTGAATTATCTGAAATCTATGAATTCTTTGAATTTACATCATAGTCTGAATTCTATGAATCCACTAATTTATCTGTGTTCTAATAATTATCTGAATTCACGGAATTATCTGAAATTTATGAATTCTTTGAATTTACAGCATAGTCTGGATTCTATAAATTCACCAATATTTTTGTATTCTACTAATTGTCTGAATTGACAGAATTATCGGAAATTGTTGAATTCTTTGAATTTACAGCATAATCTGAAGTCTCTGAATTTTATGAATTCGCAAATTAATCTATATTCTATTAATTTTTTGAATTCACTGAATTATCTGAAATGTATGAATTCTTTGAATTTGCAGCATAGTCTGAATTCTATGAATTCACCAATTTATCTGTATACTGAAAATTGTCTGAATTCACAGAATTATCTGAAATTTATGAATTCATTGAATTTACAGCATAACCTGAATTCTCTGAATTTTATGAATTCCCAAATTAATCTGTATTATATCAATTTTCTGGATTCATTGAAATATCTGAAATCAATGAATTCTTTGAATTTACAGCATAGTCTGAATTCTATAAATTCACGAATTCATCTTTATTATAATAATATTGTCTGAATTCACAGAATTTTCTGAAATCTCTCAATTCTCTGAATTTTATGAATTCACAAATAAATCTATATTCTATTTATTTTTTGAATTCACTGAATTATCTGAAATCTATGAATTCTTTGAATTTACATCATAGTCTGAATTCTATGAATCCACCAATTTATCTGTGTTCTAATAATTATCTGAATTCACGGAATTATCTGAAATTTATGAATTTTTCGAATTTACAGCATAACCTGAATTCTCTGAATTTGATGAATTCACAAATTGATCTGTATTCTATTAATTTTCTGGATTCACTGAATTATCAGAAATCCATGAGTTCTTTCAATGTATAGCATAGTCTGAGTTCTATGAATACACCAATTTATCTGTGTTATATAATTTTTTGAATTACCAAAATTATCTGATATCTCTGAATTCTCTGAATTAACAAATTCATTTGCATTATATGAATTCTTTGAGTTCTCTGAATCCACAGGATTAATTGAATCTATAAATTCTATAAATTCATGGAATTATCTGAATTCTATTATCTGAATTCACAGGATTATCTGGATTCTCTGGAATCTCTCAACTCTTTAAATGCCTTGAATTCTACAAATTCTGTAAATTCCACAAATCGTATATTTCTACTAATTCTATGAATTACAAGGATTCCACGAAGTCTGCGAATTTCAAGAAGTCTATGAATTCCACAAAGTCTATATACTTCACAAATTTCAAGAATTTCACTAATTCTATAAATTCCCCAAATTCCATGAATGCCACTAATTCCACAAATTCTATGAAATCTGCAAATTACATGAATTCTACAAATTCATTATATTGACTGGATTCCACGAATTCCATAAATTCCACAAAATCCATGACTCCAAAAGATTCCACAAACTCCATGAATTTTTTCCACTCCACTAATTCCACAAATTCCATGACTCTAAAAAATTCCACGAACTCCACGACTTCAATGAATTCCA
>WSXT02048117.1:0-13070 GCA_011762715.2 Neuroterus valhalla
CTATTCTGATGAAGAATAATATTTTTTTACATTCTCAAAATATTACAAAATTGACTATATGTACGTTAAGAAAAATACATTCAATATCTGTAAATCTTTCGAAATAAACTAATATTGATTGAAATAATATAAGTCTGATTAAAACAATTTGATATAAAGAATTCAGACTTTTGGTTAGAAGTATTTTTGTAGAAAATTAATTTATCTTCTTGCAAATGCAATATTTTTACTCAAAATATAAAGAGTTGTTTCACATTGGATTTATTATAGTACCAATGTTGATTTTATCCAAAAGAGTTCAATATTCCTATTTTTCTAGAACACCTCATTTTACCCTGTGCAAAAGTAATAAATAAATCGTTAAAAAAATTAGACAAATTTCCGGGCACCCTATTGCACAAGCATTTGAGTAAACATTATAAATATGATTACCTTTTTTATTTTGACCATCGACTGGTTTCAAGTAGGGAATCTCTTCTGCTTTCAGAGATTGTATGTCAGAATTGACTGGCATAAATTTTTTAAGATCTGGACCACGACTGAAGACATTTTTCTTAAATGTCCTAATTTCTAATCTATCTAAAACGTCCGTTTTTTCTTTGCTCTCACTTACAGTACATCGCAGAATTGTTTTATGAAAGTTCCTACGCACATCGCAATTATTAAAACTGGATCTTTGAACCGGAATTTTGTAAAATATTCTACGTAAAATTCCAATTCCTGAATAACGAGTTCCATGTTCTATACTGTTCATTTTTATCTCGTTCAGATAATTATTTCGTACAGCAGTCCTTACTCTTGGTCATCTAGAAATATTTTTATATAGTACGTTAAAAAGCTCATACATTACAAATTTAAAAAGGAAATCCTTCTATAAACATTAAAGATATCCATGTCTAGAGCAAGGTTATGTCTAAACAAATGGTTCCATTTTGATGATTGTAATGTAGAGAGTTAGTAGAATAATGATAGATTTTACATACCCAATGGTTGTATTTATTTAAATTAAATACAAATCCTCAAACAGTGCAGAATTTCATTATGAATTATGATTCAAAAACTCCCAAAATATGCCATTCATGGGTGTGATTTTTCTTCTTTATGAATTTGAACATTTCTTTTTCCTAACAGTGAATGCCACTAATTAATGCAATTCTTACACTGAAATATTACACATCTAGAAACAAATAGGAGACGGTATACGAATTAGAACGATTAGAAAACGTAAAAAATATTTTTAAAGTAAGGTTAAGGTTATGAACACTGATGAACACATGGTGTCAAATGGCGTGAACGGCGTGAACCCGGTGTAACGTGAACAAAGCCAGAACAAAGTTGATAATGGATCAAGAATAAAAATATACAAAAATTCAGGAGTTGTACTTAAATCAGTGATTTATCAAATAAATGAAAAATCAGTATTTATTTTTCAAAAAATTCAGTAAAAAACAGACATTTTGTCTCCATCATCCTCAAAAACCCTAATATTTTGAACATTTTCATTCTTTTTTCGAAATTCGCTGTAAGCGTTAAGGGCGCCATCTAGCCAGGGCGTCAAAGGTTGGTCGCACTGTGCGCGATTCGGTAACGATTTTTAGGTTACTTCATTGTCCATGCTGATTGATGCTGATCTGATGATACATGATTAACGTCATTTTGTGCAGTCAGTTTATAAAAAGAAAACTCAAAAATGTCGAGGAGGAGTTCAGGAGACGACTACAGAAAAGGTTCTATTCACATATTCACATTTATTAGCTTTACGAGGGTAAATCTTAATTTCCCACGTCAGTTTTTACTAAGTTACATATTGTTTCGAATTTCGTCGTACTTGCGTCCTTTTCTTGGCAGCTTGTTTAATTTGTTATGAATATTATTTCATCATATTTTTACCGAAAGTTGGATTAAGCAAATAAGAATGTTTGAACGCAATAATTTTAATTCATAAAAATATTGTGTTCATATCTAAATCTTAAATCATAATAAAGGCTTTGCTGTGATATAGTTTATTCTTAGTCTTTAAAGTAAAACTTTTGCTACATACTTTTTAATGCAGTGATTAAAACCCGTAGTTTTGATCTAAGTTTCATGAACCTGCACACGTATATTTTATGCATATTCGACAGATAGCTAAATGGTTTTTGCAAAGTCATAGTAATAATATTGCGAAAACTCTGGCAATTACAACAAATTGATCGTAGTCACACATTTTTCCAATTTCATCACTTTTTGAATATCATACTTTTAAAAGCAGCAGAAAACTCAACTTATTAACGGAACCAACGACTGTACAATTCAACAGATAATGCGACTTTACACATCGTTTTTTTCATCATATGTTTCTATTCTTCCAAAATTGTTTTTAAAATAAAGATGGCCGTAGCTAGTTGTACTAAATTTTCATATAAATTCTTTCTGCACGGACAGACACTCCTGTGAAAAATAATGTCATACACGTCAACAAAAATCTTTGATGAATGTATATTAATCCTTTTCTTTCGATAATTTATTTTTTATTCTAATGTAGAATCTAAATTATGAATTTTATTTTGCATGAGTTAACTTACAATTCCGAAATTCAACTCCTGTGTATGAGGATAGGGATGATTTTTTAAAATGTTGAATAAAAGAAGATAATTATAGGTTGGTAAAAAAGGCTCTTTTTCTCCAATGTCACTCCTATATAGTGTTTCATTTGGTGTCAAAATGACCCTTGGTTTTCGGCCAATTAAAAAAAATCATCTAGGGGTCCCCCAAGTCTGTTTTTTGTAAATAATATTTTTACTTTATTCCAATCAAATAAAATTCTTCTTTGCAGTAACCGACCTAGGTTACCCCTAAATATATTTTTTTGAATTCTGGAAACTATTAGGGGTGATTATGACAACGGAAGAAACACTTTGTAGGGGTGTTGTGAAAGAAAAGAACTTTTTTTTTAACCCCTCCTAAAAATTATCTTTTCTTGAATAGCTCACTGTAATATTTTGTTTTTTGGGAGTAACTTTTCAGTCGCGGCATACTTTGTGAAACAAGACAAAAAATAAAGTGATGTCGCTAAGCATTTTTGCTTAAAAAAGTTTCCGGTTAATAAGTCTGCTTTGTTTAACTCAATCTGAACTTTGCCAGTGTTTGACGTTGTCAGGGTCAAGTGCCTACAGAGCAGAGGACAGCAAAGGAGACAGAGATGACAGAGGAAGGGACCGGGATCGGGAACGTTCCCCGTTGAGGACAGAGGACCGACGTGACCAGTCCAGTTTTAACCTTAATGACACCAAGAAACAGAAGCTGACTTTCGGATTTGGGAAAAAAACCCCTAGCAGTGATCCAAAGAAAGGAATTCAAATCAAGCTGGGCGCAGCATCGGTAATATATTTATTCTACCTCTTATGCTGTAATTCTGAATAATTGATTGAATCAACAATCTTCACAGTCCTAAATGCTATCAAAACATGAGAAAGGGAGCGATTTTCAACCGAAATGGAGGAATAGATTCTTTGAATTAATATTATTGAAGGAACCATAGTAAACGCAATATGCAACGCTCTAAATTCTAAGGATTTGTGGTCGGAATATGTTGCACTTCCAACAAATTAGTTGAATTTCAACAAGAAAGTTGAGTTTTAAAAGACAACTGTTTCAGAAAACAGTTGTCTTTTAACTCCAAAATGGTTGGAAATTGATATTCTATAGTAAGAAATAGAACTATATACTTGAAAATCTCTATATTTTGTTCCCAATTTAACCCGTTTGTGAACATTCCTTTTTTGTCGTGAGAAAAATAATCTTTTTTGGGTTGAAATGCAACTGTTTGTTTCAGAATTGAACCGTTTCGACTGAAACTTTAGCTTCAAGGTTTATTTTAGTTGAAAATTTAACTATTTTATTTGTGGCGACTTGACCGGAAAATGACCGGGCATTTATTTTAAAAACAGGGAACCGTTTAAACGTTCCTTTAATCTGATTCTCAAAATATTTAAATATATCTTTACGTCAAGAGAGGGAGAAGTTTGATTTTTTTCCATTATAAGAGAACGTTTTGCGAGTTTGTTGCTCTCTGAAATTTTTTTAGCTGACCCAAATTTGATAATTGACATTACGAATGTCATAGAAGATTCGTCTTTCTGGCTTGAAAATTTGATATTTTGGATTACATCTTTTTTCTCCAAGTCAGAAGTTTTACTATGTCAAAAACTCCACTCTTTCTTTGAAAATTGGACTTTTTTATGGGAAAATCAACTTTATAGAAATTTGATCCTTTCTGGATATTTTTGGTTAAAAATGCAAATGTTTGGTTGAAAACCAAAATTTTATGGGAAATCCGTCTTTTTGGGTAAAGATTAATTATCATTCAAGTTTAGAATTCATCTTTCTGGTTGGAAATTTAACTACTCTGTTGGGAATTCGTTTTTATGTTCAATTTTTCTCCTAGCTTAACAGTTTCCTATTCCGTTTTTGATTTGAAATTTCTCTTTTTCGGATGAATGGAACGTTTTTGTATTCAAAATTCAAATACTTTTTAGTTTCAATTTCACTTATCACATTTTTCCTTAAGATTTCATTAAACCTGATTTCTTCGGTTGGAAATTCAACTTTCTTTCTAAGAATTCATTTTTTGAACCATTAAAATTGATTTTTTGATTGAATATTAAACTATTCCACTTAAGGTTTAAAATTTAGATTACATTTATACCTGAAAATTCATCAGTTTGGTTGAAAATCCATTTCTTCAAACGAAAATCGACCTTTTTCATTTTTAGTGGAAAATTGATCTTTTCTAGTTGAAAATCCAAGAGTTGGGTGAAAATTTGTCTGTTTGAATTGAAAATTCAATTATTTTGTTGAAACTTTACACATTTTGTTCTGATTTGCGGTTATTAACTCAAGTTATAAATTAAAAAATTTTTCATTTCAGTCGACAAAAATGTCACTTTTCCTTTTTTGTTTGAAAACTTCCATTTTTATTGTTTGAATCTCAACCATTTTGTTAAAAAAAAAAATTTTCGAATGAAAATTAATTCTCTGTCAAGAATTAAACTATTCTACTTAAATGTTCATCATTTCAGTTAAAAATTCGTCTTTCTGGTTTAAAATTCAATTACTTCAGTGTAGCATCTACAATTTCATTTGATTCTTCATAATTTTGTGTGAAAGTGAAATGATTTGTTTGAAAGTCAGTTTATTTTGTTTGTTGAAAGTTTTTTTTATAAGTAATTTTTTCTTTACGGAAAATTCAACTTATTCCAATTGAAAATTCCATGGTTTTAGCTAAAAATTAATTTCTTTAGGTTATCATCCCTTTTTTTCAATTTTCAATTCGATTATTTGAATTCTCGTTGACAATTTATCTTTTTCAGTAAATGTTAATTTATCTGTTCGAAAAATTGACTCCTTCAATTGAAGATTCTTTGTTTTAGTATAAGACTCTTATGCTCGGTTTGGAATTGGTTTCCTGGACAAAAATATTGCTGTTTCATTTTTGGTGGAAAATAATTATATTTTGAGTTCGCAATTCGACTATTTTGTTGAAACATTGTATTTTGTCTTAGAAAATTATTCTTCCTATTTGAAAATTCATCTTTTTGATTGAAAAATGAACTATTTGGATGGAAATCCGTTTTTTCGTTATTATAAATTGATTTTTTTTATTGAAAGTTTAACTGTTCAAATTTATGTAAAAAAAAAGATTCTTCGTTGTTGAAAACTTGAGTATTCTTTTCAGAATTGATTTACTTTGCATTGTTTGATCTGTTGTGTTAAAGGATGTATAGAATGAACGCCATGAATATAAAAAAGGTTAGGGTTTTGCGACAAATATAAATGTTACTTATTCTAGTTGACCGGGAACATTTAAAAAACTTGACCGGGAATTTTAAATCGTATGCCGAATCGCCACCCTGATTATTAAAAAACACCTATATTCGTGTTAAAGAAAAATTAACTGTTTTTCAGAAAATCCTTGTGTGGTTTGAAAATGTAACTGTTTGGTTTAAAATGTATCTATTTTGGTGAGGGATTGAACTATTTCGTTCAAAATTGGTCTCTTTTATTATTCAATTATTTCTCATATGAACATGTTTTGAAATTGAAGATCTAGATTCTTCATTTAGAGTTCATTTCCGTATGAAATTCAACTATTTTGTTAAACATGCAATATTTTTACTTGAAATATGTGGAGTTTTTCCAAATCAAAATGATAGTTACCATGTTAATTTTATTTAAAAGAGTTTATATTCCATTTTAACCTTGTGCAAAATGGAACATCTTTTTGTAATCTTTTTTGGTTTAAAATAAATTTTTTTTATTCGTAAAAAATTCTTAATCTTTCTCGTTTAAAAATTTCGTTCATTTAGTTATAAAATCATCTGTTCAGAGTGGAAATTCAATTGTTCCGTTAAAAATTGTTTTTTTTTTCTCCTGCTAAGAATTTCCACTATTTGGATGAAAAAGCTGTTTCATGCAAATTTTTTTTTTTTTAAATTCAATTAGGTTGAAAATTCATCTTCTTTATTAAAAATGCTCATTTTTGTTCCAAATTTATCTTCCGGGTTGAAAATACATCTTTGATGAGAATGTCATCTTCGAGAGAGAATTAATCTTTCTTGTTTTGAAATTACCGTTTTTGTTGGAAATTTATTTTTCCAGGTTTTGAAGTGAACATGAAGCAATCTCAGACCGAAATTAAGATTTTATAACAATGTGTTTATTGCTGTAAAGCTGTTGTAGGATAATTGTACCTGTAAGATTTCGGAGGATAATTATAGTTGCAAATACTAACTTTAAGAATCCTTTCCTTCTATTAAAAGATTCAGTGTTCCAAAACAAGAGTAAATTCGCTATTATTCGTTATTTCGCAGTTAATCTTAAATGCGAGACGCAATATATATTTACTACACATCCGAACCTCCTTCGAATTTGAAAAAAAAAATCCGCTCCGCCCTACAATCCTACATCATGAAGGATTTACTTGAAATTGTATTAATTATTTTGTAGAACCCTAGTTCAAAACCTGCAACGGTTCAGAGGCCAACAGTAGCTTCGGTGTTCAATGCAGACGAGGATGACGAACCTGAAGAGATGCCAGCAGAAGCGAGGATGAGGATGCGAAACATTGGACGAGAAACCCCAACTTCTGCTGGGCCAAATTCGTTCGGAAAAACGAAGCAAGGTTTCTGCGACTCGAAGAAGATATTCGAAAAGACCCTAAAGAAAGCAATGGAAGATGCTAATCAATGATTTGAAGCACTCAGTTATTTAAATAATCTTGTTGATTGTGTACATTAACGTGATGTCACGGACATCAAACTAAAGTGAAAAAAAAGTAGGTCTTAACAATCTCAGAATCAATTTCAACTTCACAATAATGGCCATTGCAAGTATATCAGCAACTCCAGGAAAACTAACTCTTTCAAAGTTTTGTCCTTGGCAGTACATTTACGAAGATTATAGTATTAAAATCACCGTAAGGAAGTCAACATGTGATATCTAAATACTTTTGACTCAATGAATCGTAATGTTTCATGTTCGACGCAGATTTGTCTTGGTACAAATGCAAAATGTGTTTTTTTTGCAACCTAGGTGAATCGTGAAAAATGTGTATTTTGAACCTTACTCGCGGACAATAGTGATTAGCGCAAGCTTATAGCCAACTTTTTTAGTGAGATTTTTTGTTAATAGACTGTGTTGAATAAGTAATAAACAAATTAGTTTCATTTGTGTAGTCCTTTTCAAAACTTCATAAATATGGACAAAATTGTAAAGACGTTGGTTTCGCAAGAGACGAAGGTAAATAAATGATTTTCTTCAAGGTAAATACGCTCCAAAAATTATTTTATTGTACTTAAAACGCATACATATTACTTTCGGTTCGGTTGGGGTTGACGCACATTATCCTGAAAACAGAAAAAAAAAACACCAAGTGTTGATTATGTTGGAATGACTTAGTTGCATCAATTATTAGGTTCTAGGATTTATTTCAACTAAAAAAAAAATCAGTAACTTTAACTTAAGAAATATTCTTAAATGTACATGTTTGTCATTAGAACTTCATCTCTATAAAAACCCTCCCAGATTTTACAAAAGAATCAGAACCAATGACATGTTTATTCTGGCATATGCATTCCCCCCAGTGAAAGGATGTATTACGTAACACTGGGTCTACTAAAAAATATGCCTTTATAAAAGTAGATACTTAAATCGAAAAAGTGACTAATTTTCATTTGGATTTAAAAGAATCCGATGAAATTTTTAATTCGTCCAGGTCACTTCACGAATTCATAATAATTCAAAATAATTGAAGTTAATTTCGAATAATTTGGAAGAATTTTAAAAAAATCCAAAATATTCCATTGATTGCAGTGAAATTGCGGTGAATTTGGATTGAAAAATTAGAATTCCCGTCAAGAAAATGCATTCCATAAGAAGTGAAATCAAGAAAAATCGAATAAATTCCCAAAGAATTTAAAGTGAGTTTGATATACTTTAGGACGAGGGCGATCAAATCATTTTTGTAATCCATTGGAATGAGTGACATTTGCAAGAATTCAAAGTAAACTAAAAACATTTCAGGTAAGTGTGACTACATATTGAAAACCCCCGAAAGATTCCATTGGATTCAGATAAACGGCAATAGATACAATTAGTGAATAAGAATCTTATGAAATTAATAAGAATTCGAAACAATTTGAGTTAAATTCAAAAGAATAGAAAAGAAATCTACAATATTTGATTGATTATAGTGAAATTGGAGGCGGATTTAGATAGGAAAATTAAAAATCCCAGGAAATTGAACACTATGCTGAAATTTTTCAAATATTCACTAAATCTCAAGTGAATTTGAAAAATTTCGATGGAATTCTGAAGGATTGAGAGTGAGTTAGATACTTAAGGACTAAGGCGATCGATCAAACCTTTCCCTAATCTATTGAATTAAAGCAGAACTTGGAAGAATTAATGATGAATTGAAAATAATTAAAGAAAATTGAAAAATTTTTTGAGAATCCCTTTAAAAAATTTCATTGAATTAAAATAGAAAGGAGTGAATAGAATTAGTGAATGAGAATCTGATAAAATTCATAAGAATTCGGAACAATAAATAAAAAAAACACTAGTGACTGATGGGGTTACATGGGTTTTGAAGGCTTGAAAAAAGGGTATTTTTAACAATTTTTAAAAAATATATCAAATGAAATGTTTTATTTAAACAATTCAGCATATCAAAGATACAGATTTAGTAAGTATTTTGTGATTTTTTTTTTAAATATTGACAATTCAGCCCCTGAGAGTTCATTCCCTTGGCCTTTCGTCCAAGCACAAGACAATGTTATTTATAAGAAGTGTGCCAAATTTGAAGGAAATCGGTTCATAACTTCCCGAGAAATCGTGGCCATCGACTTCAAAAATTGAGCTTCGAGAAAAACGCGAATAAAGATTTACGTTGGAAAAGCATGCAGAATTTTATTCCATTTTTGTCTCATTTAGTAGCACAAAATGTTTATAATATCTTTGATATGCTAAATTGTTATAATAGAATATTTCAATCGATATATATATAAAAAAATGGTAAAAATACGCTTTTTTGAGCCTCCGAACTGCGATGCGCCTAACTTCCGTAACCTGATGGGCTGAACTTCCAAAGGGTCTAGCTCTTAGAATTTTGCACGGATCAATTTGAAATGTTGAGAGAATATTCTCAACATATTGTACTATTTGATGAGACAAAAAAAAATTAGGCGATTTTTAAACTCACGTAACCCCTTAAATCTTGCAATCTTTCCCAATTGTTGGAAATATGGAACTTTAGAAACTAAATCTAGAAAATTCGGTACGAGAGACACTTTCTGGAAAATAAAGGACTCCAGAGAGAGCCTAAATATTGACAACCAGAGGTTTAGGGAAAACTTTTGGATAAAAAGATCGTGAAAAACTGTAAACTTAGAGAACGAATCTTTGAAATAGAAGATTTTTAGGGAACTCGGCCAATCATTTTGAGTTGATAGTTTCTTGTTTCTGAAAAATGAATGAAGTATCTTTGAAACATTTGGAGATGGAATAATAAAATATAGATGAACAGATTCGAATTTTTGAGTTTATCTATTTGGAACGCTCAGCTTTTTATGATTTGTTTCTTACTGTATTTCTACTGGTAAAGAGTATTTTTCAGAACTTTTTTTAGAATACACGAGAAACCAGTGAATAGGGGGTTTTAGGGACCAAATCTTTAGAAAAGGGGACCAAAAGGGCTACAGAGATCTCTTAGCGGATCCCCGGAATAAAGTTTTCATTTAATTCCTTGAAAAAACTTGCTTTTAGGAAGCAATTTAGTTTTTTTAACTAATCTTCAAAACTAATTTTAACTAATTGATAGTTTCTTATTCTTCGTTCCAATTCTCATGAATTTCGTACTTGATTCATTCTGAACTGAATTTCCTAAACCTTAAAAGATAATTACCCTGGGGAAGTTGCGAGCTGGAGGTGTCCTGATGCGACGATCAGCTTTAGATCTGTTGCGCACAACCTTGGAGTGAATAGCGCAAGAAACACAGTAGTGCAACTTCGCGTACAATTTGGGGAGCTGGTATGCCTGATAGACACTCGCTTCTGTGATATCCCTCACAGCAGCAGCCTCGACGATGTTTCTGATGACGAACTTCTTAATCGCCTTGTCCTTGGGGACACATCGTGCGCAGTTTGTACAGCGTACAGGATTCACATGGCCTCTGCCATGCTTTGCACGCCCTCCGTTACGGCGTTTACACGTCTAAAATTTTTTTTTTGAATTAGTTAGGTTTTGACAGAAATTTTGATTGAACAATTTCAATGTGTTCAGAGAAGGCAGTCATACATTTCTCAGAATTAATAGTTTGCGTCAAACGTATTCGTCTAAGAATAATAAATTTACGTTTTTTCTTTGATCTCATCGAATATGCGTAATTTTTATCAAATTAATGAACAATTATCAGGGTTGCCACATTTGACCCACGGAGAATTTCCCTGATATTTCCATGATTTCAGAAAAATTTCCCTGATTTTTTTTCCATATATTTCCCATACAAAACATAATTTTTTTTACATATTTCTGAAATTTATGTTTACAAACATCGGATCCTAAAAATGTATGAAAATATTATGAATTTCTTAAGATATATTATATGATATGTTTATACATTGCTTACAATTATTCGATATTATGTAAAATAATTTGAAAAATTTTTTAGCGTCTAAGACAAGTTCGATTCATATTAACTTACTGATGAGTCCAATGAATCAGCCCAGGACGAAACGTTTTAACATCAATTATTTATTATAGATGTATATATATTTTTTATATATATTTATTAATATTTTTTATATTGGTGAGATTTCCCTGAATTTTCCATGATCAAAAAATTTCCATGATATTTCCATGATTTCCAGAAATTGTGGCAACCCTGGTCATGCTCTTCTCAACAACATCTACAATTCTGTTACTTAGACTTTATTCTAAATATAGGAGATTTTTTCGTTCAACAATTCCTAAACAGATGATATGAAATAACATTTAAAGAAGAGAATTGAAGAAAATGTTGGAAATAACAATGAGTAATTGTTCGTTCTGATTAGATGAAAGAATGGAGAAGAAACACACACTGTCAAATAACTGTAAGACAAATAATATTGATCCAAAATATCTTTTTTAACCAATGTAATACTGTCTCTTCCGAAAAGCATTGAAATTGTTGTTCTATCATTTGTGCTGCTGTGAACTTTAAGGTTATGTCAATGGATCATGCCTGCTTCAAATTTAGAAATGTACATGAGAAGATCATACAATTAAATTTTGAAGCACGACATTAAGGAAGAAAAGTATATTTAAACGTAACACCACTAGTAAAACGAATCAAAATTTCTACACCATAGGAAGGCGTCCACGTAAAGTGAGGTTATGTTTCAAAAACAGCCGCGACAAGTTTATAGAACTTATTTCACACTTCAACTTCACCAAAAAATTGATTTAAATGAAATATACTCAAATTATAGTAAAAAGTTTACGATACTGGTAGATGCGTATTCAGAACCAGATAAAGGTTTCGGACCACATGGCACTGATGTACGTCAAACCAAATTTTTCGAAATAAATATTTTCACGACGGTAATGAATATTTGAAAACACATCCTGATCACTATTGTTCAATTGAGGAATAAATAACTGTATTTTATGCTTAAAGGACATAACTTATTTGAAGAAATTAGAGCGGAGGATTATAAACCTTACCATTCTTTCACATCCAACAGGGCGAAGAGAAAACCGGAAAGCGAGCTCCATTTAATCGGTGGTGAATTCAGGAACTAGTTTACAGCAACTTATGACAACGTTGTTCAAACTGCGTATTTCCGGCAAATTGAATTATTCAAATATGTATAATTTTCTTAGAAATATTTCATTTTTATAAATGATGCGTTAAGATTTTAACAAATTTTAGCAACTTATTCCACACAATAAATATTGAGGTGTTTCCGAAGTTTTTTTAAATATTTAAAAATAATTCTTAGAAATTTAAAAAATTCTAAGAAAGAAACTTCTAGCTCGAGAAAATAAAAATTTTTCTTAAGATTCCTGGAAAATTTTTTAACGATTTTCAATTTGGATTCTGAATGTTTTGAAAACATTGAAAACGATTTCAGAAGATTTTGAACGATTTCCCAAAAGTAATAAAAATGATGTACACGATTTTTAAACAGAATTTATTCAATTTTTTGAGATTGCAAAACATAAGGAAAAATATTTTCGAAAATTTTATCAAATTTAGAGTCTTCTTCATGATATTAGAAGGTTCAAAGAGAATCCAAGAATTTTCTTGAGATCTACTGGATCAGTCAAAGAGATCTTCGAATTAATTATTTTTTCAAAAAACTCATGCAGAAAAATAAAAAAAGATTTATGTAATAATTACGACAAGAGAATCTAAAAGATATTTAGGCATTCTTTTTACATTGTCATTCTGAATGAGAAGGTATTGATTTTATGTGAAAATTGACTTTCGCGGATTTGATGAAATCTCCACGTTTTAAGACCCCCTGAGTCAGAAAAAATGGTT
>WSXT02048128.1:0-13069 GCA_011762715.2 Neuroterus valhalla
CGAAAAGCGATGAATCGAGATGATTTGGCTGGAAATTCGAGAAGGAAAATTCGTCTGCTTTCTTCTACTGTTTTCTCAGCACGTTCAGTTTTATCGATTACAACCCTCGTTGCGACTTTTTTTTCGATTTTCTTCTGGGAGGTGTAAGAAGAACTTTTACTGGATTGTTCAACCGAAAGCCTTGGACACCAGATGCCGAATCCAATTCTATTAAACGATCGCGACTTTACGAGCTCTGAAACTGCGAGCCGTTTCTTTAATCACCGGATCAGATGCGAGTTTTCCGCTCCGATCTTATTTTTGAAGCAATTACACGTAAATAGCCTTTGTACCTTGAACTAGATCCGTTTCGACTCAGATCTTCTATTCACGTAATCAATTTTGGCCAGAAGGAGATTTTTTGTAGATTATGAAAAATGGTTGATTTGGGAAGAAAAGAATTATATTTTTGAAAAAATCAAATTTTTGGGTTAAAAATGTAACTGTTTGGTAAATGATCCATCTTCTTCGCTAATGATTCAACTATTGTGGCATAAAATAAGAATATTTGGTTGAAAATTCAACTAATTTGTTGGAAATATATCTCTCTGGTACACGATTCAATTACTTTGGTAGGAAATTGAACCAATCGGTTAAAAATTCAACTCCTTATTAGGATATTGAACCATTCAGTAGAAGTTCAAGTTTTCGTTAGAAAACCAGGTTTTTGGGTAAAAAACCTAACTATTTGGTTGTTTATTCAAGATTGTAACAGGAGTCGAGTTCTAAAACAATAGCTGAGTTTGTAGTTGAAAAAGATTAATTAAGAATAAGAAATATCAATTCTCAGCCAAATTCAATTTTTCCATTCGAAAAATCGTCTTTCTTGTTTGGATTGGGTTAAGATTCAGAAGAAAGGACAGGAGAAACTTTTCGAGATTGGAAAGAGATCAGGAATTTTCCGAGATTGGAAATGAAGAACAGGATTTTTTTGAATTCGGAAAAGAGATCAGGAATTCTCCAAGATTGAGAAAAATACCATGAATTTTCGAGATTAGTTAAGAAATAAGGAATTTGTCGAGATTGAGAATGAAGATCCGAAATTTCTTTTCAATTGGGGAAAGAGGTCAGGAATTCTCCGAGATTAGGCAAAATACCATGCATTTTATGAGATTGGGAATAGAGACCAGGATTTTTTATTTATTGGGGAAAGAGTTCAGGAATTCTCCAATATTAAGAAAATCACCATGCATTTCCCGAGATCAGTAAAGAAATGAGGTTTTTTTCGAGATTGGGAATGAAGAATTGGAATTTTTCTTTTAATTTGAAAAAGAGATCCGGAACTCTCCAAGATTAGGAAAAATACCAAGCATTTTTAAAGATCAGTAAAGAAATCAGGAATTTTTCGAGATTGAGAATGAAGACCAGGAATTTTTCTTCAATTGGGAAAAGAGATCAAGAATTCTCCACGATCCAGAAAAATACCATGACTTTTTCGAGATTGGGAACAAATACCAGGATTTTTTCCTCATTTTCTAAAGGGATCAGGAATTCTTCAAGATTGAGGAAAAATATATTGAATTTTTCGAGATCAGTAGAGAAATCAGAAATTTTTCGAGATTGGGAACAAGGACCAGGAATTTTTTCATTTTCAAAAGAGATCAGGAATTCTCCAAGATTGAGAGAAATACCTTGAATTCTTCGAGATTGGTAAAGAAATGAAGAATTTTTCGAGATTGGGAATGAGTACCAGGATTTTTTTTTTAATTAGAAAAAGAGATCAGCTGTTCTCCGAGGTTGAGAAAAATACCTTGAATTTTTCTAGATTAGTAAAGAAATCAAAAATTTCCGGAGGTTGGGAATAAAAACCAGGAATTTTCCTTTTTGCTTGGGAGAAGAGATCAGAAATCCTCCAAGATTGAGGAAAATACCAGATTGGAAAAAGAGGCTTCGACAATAACAGTTTCCAATACTTAAAAAATTTAATTAAACCATTCAAAATTGAAGAACATTTGAACTTGGTTCAAAAATATATTGGTCCAGCCTTCTCAGCTGTTTAATTAAATACTGACCTGGTCTTTTTGAGAATATAATTTGCTATTTAGAGAATTCGTCTTCGTCGGTTGAATCCAAATGTTTAAGGTTCATAATAGAAATCTTGTTTATCTAAATTCGACTGTTTCTGGTTCAAAATTCAAATCTTTTCCGGTTGAAATAATAAAACTATTGAGAATTCACCTTCAGTCAAAAATTTAACAGGTTTCCTAATCTCAATGTTCGTCTTTTCGACTTGAAAATGCGGAATTCTTTATTAATATTAAACCTCTTTTTGGTTGAAGTTCGGTCTTTTTTCTTTAAGGATCCCATCAATGAGTTAAAAATTCATCTTTGTAGGTTGAAAATTTAGAGTCGATACAAAAAAAAAATTCAAACTTGAATTCAACTTTGTTGCAAATTCGTTCCTCTCGATTGAAAGATTGACTAATTAGTTGTTAATGCAACGAAACGGTCCACCGTTCCTCTACCCTCTATGGACCGTTTCATAGCACAGTTGGGAGAGCACTCATCTGGGCTCAGATCCTAGCGGGGCGAGGTCAGTCCTTTTTGCAAAGAAAATTGTATTCAAATTCATAATTTTGTTCAAATTCGTCTTTTTGAGCTCAAGGATTTAATTATCTATCAAAAATGCAACTGTTCGAATATCACTAGAATCTACATTTATTATTCTGAATTTTCAAACTGAACTGCAAAGTATTAATATGGTCATAAAAACTATAAAAAGCAATGTCAATAAAAGTTCATAATCTCTTCTTCAAGATTCTAGAACTTTCTCACTTTTCCAGGTTGTTTTTGAAAATTCCAGGACTCTTCCATGTCTTCTAGGTTCTGTAGTCCAGAAATGTGAAACGAAATATAATTCAATTTTCAAAATGATTTTCTGGTATAATTTTCACTTTGCGAAAAGGAGGGAGACGATGAATATCTGAAGATTCGGAATCCTCTCTTATCAAGATTATTGTACAATGTGATCGTGAAGGGGAAAATTGAAGAAGGCTGGACGGTCCAGACAATATCCTTTGCTCGAGGAACGATAAAGGGACGATAAGCTTCACCTGCCTCCTGTTTACAAACTACGTGTACCGGGAACAATTTTTCTGGACTTTAAGCGATGCTCTGAAGGATGGAACCACATGTATACATGTGGTTCCATCCATATGACATTATATTAAACTTGACGTTACAACCCAAGGGAAAACGGTCTTTTTTCGCTAAAAGCTGAATGTCCTAAAAGAATGGGGATTAAATAGAAAACCCATGAGTCACTGACAAGAAGTATGGGGGTCGCCTCTCGACACTCTGGATTTTTCTTTGTTCGAATCGACGAGCAGAATGAATTCAATGGAAAATTGCATGAGGGATGGAGAGACCAAATTTACGGCTGATTTACTGACAGCTAAATGCCCCGAAGTCTATTCAACTGAACAAAATCTTTCAATGTACGTTCGATTGAAATTACAGTCGAATTCGCGTCATGAAGTACTGATTTCGCTGAATTTAGTTCGTACATGTTTTTGAGAGGAGCCTGAAAATACAGAAGATCAGGAATTCTTCGAGATTAAGAAAGAAGATAAGAAATTCTAGGGGATTGGGAAGAGACGACAGGAAATTCCTGAGAAAAAGGGAAAAAAGACCAGGAATTTTCGGAGACTTAGAAAATAGATTAGAAATTATTATCGGAAGTCGGGAGAAAGATTAGGAATTTTTCGAGATTGGGAATAGATACCTGGCATTTCCCAAAAAGGGAAAAGATATCAGAAATTTTCGGAGATTGACAAAAAAGGTTAGGAATAAATATCCGAGATTGGGAAAAAGATTTGAAAAATTTCGAGACTGGGAATTTCCGAGATTAGGAAAAAAAAAGGGATTATCAAGATTAAAAAGAAGATTAGGAATTTTTAGGGATTGGGAAAAGATTTTAGCCCTTTCCCGAAAAGGGAAAAGAGACTAGAAATTTTCGGAGATTAACAAAAAAGGTTAGCAATTAATATCCGAGATAAGGGAAAAGATAAGAAAATTTTCGAGACTTGGAAAGGAGACTGGAAATTATCCGAGATTGTGAAAAAATAGGAATTCTCAAGATCGGAAAAAAGATTAGGAATTTTTTGGGATTGAGAAAAGGCACCAGGCATTTCCCGAGGAAAAGGAAAAGATACCAGGAGTTTTCAGAGACCTAGAAAAAAGATTAGGAATTATTATACGAGATGGGAAGAGAGATAAGGAATTTTTCGAAATTTTGAAAGAAGACTGGGAATTTCCTGACATTGGGAAAAAAGATTAAGAATTTTTTGGTATTGGGAAAAGACACCAGACATTTTCCGAGGAAAAGGAAGAGAGACTAGGAGTGTTCAGAGATTAAGAAAAAAGATTAGGAATTTATGTACGAGATTGGAAAAGGGGTGAGGAATTTTTCGAGATTGGGAAATGATACCAGGCACTTCCTGAAAAGGGAAAAGAGGCCAGAAATTTTCGGAGATTTACAAAAAATATTAGCAATTAATATCCGCGGTTGGAAAAAAGATTGCAAAATTTTCGAGACTGGGAAAGAAGACTAGGAATCATTCGATATTGGGAAAAACAGGAATTCTCAAGATTATAAAAAAGATTAGGAATTTTTGGGGAAAAGACACCAGGCATTTCCTGAGGAAAAGAAAAAGAGATCAGGAGTTTTCAGAGATTTAGAAAAAATATTAAGAATAAATATACGAGATGGGAAAAGGGATAAGGAATTTTTCGAGATTGCGAGAAAAGACTAAGAATTTTCCGAGATTGGAAAAAAAGATTAGGAATTAATTACGAGATGGGAAAATGTATAAGGAACTTTTCGAGATTGGAAAAAGATACCAGGCATTTTCCGAAAAGGGAAAAGAGACTAGAAATTTTCGGAGATTAACAAAAAAGGTCAGCAATTAATATCCGAGATTGGGAAAAATCACATACAAAATTTTCGAGACTGGGAAAGGAGACTGGAAATTATCCGAGATAGGGAAAAAATAGGAATTCTCAAGATTGGAAAAAAGATTGGGAATTTTTTGGGATTGGGAAAAGACACCAGGCATTTCCCGAGGAAAAGGAAAAGAGACCAGGAGTTTTCAGATATTTAGAAAAAAGATTAGAAATTTATACATGAGATTGGCAAAGGGATTAGGAATTTTTTGGGATTGGAAGAAGATACCAGGCATTTCCCGAAAAGGGAAAGGGGAACAGAAATTTTTGGAAATTTACAACAAAGATTAGGAATCGATATCCGAGATCGGGAAAAGGATTTCAAAAATTTCGAGACTAGGAAAGAAGATGGGGATTTTCCGAGATTAGGAGAAAACAGGAATTCTCGAGATTAAAAAGAAGATTAGGAATTTCGCGGGATTGGGAAAAGACACCAAACATTTCCCGAGGAAGAGGAATAGAGACCAGGAGTTTTCAGAGACTTAGAAAAAAGATTAGGAATATATATATACGAGATTGGAAAAGGGATAAGGAATTTTTTGGAATTTGGAAAAGGCACCAGGCATTTCCTAAAGAAAAGGAAAAGAGATCAGGAATTTCCGGAGATTTAGAAAAAGGTTAGGAAATAATATCTGGGATTGGGAAGAAGATAAGGTATTTTTCGAGATTGGGAAAAGAACAGGAATTTTCAAGATTAGATAAAAGCTCAGGAATTTTTCGGGATTGGAAAAAAATACCAGGCTTTTCCTAAGAAAAGGGAGGAGGAAAGGGATTTTTGAAAATTCAGAAAAAAGATTCGAGAATAATATCCCAAGCTTGGAGAAAGATTAGGAATTTTTCGAGATGAGGAAAGAAGACTGGGAATTTTCTGAGATTTGAAAAAAAAAACAGGACTTTCAAAATTAGAAAGAAAAAAGATAAAGAATTTTTCGGGATTGGGAAAAGACATAAGGAATTTTACGAGAAAAGGGAAAAGAGACTAGGAATTTCCGCAGATTTAGAAGAGAGATTTGGAATTATTATCCGAGATTGGGGAGAAGATTGAGAATTATTGGGGTTGGGAAAAGATAAGGAATTTTTTTGATACAGGGAAAAGAGACCAGGGATTTTTCTAGATCGAATATTAGTAAATTGCTCCAATTTCCGATTGTTCAGTTCACGGTTTTGAGTATCACAGCTTTCGTAAATCTATTCGTAAATCGACAAAAGGAGATGTGAAAAGAGTGACGGAAATCTGCAAAAAAAAGGACCGCCTTTCAACTCTGCTGGGATCCGAACCCATGCCCCTTAGGTTGCCGGACGAGTGCTCCGCCAACCGGAAAATTCATTCCATGAGCCAAAAAAGACGAATTGTCGATCTGTCAATTCAATAAATTCTTGGAGAAAAAATTCGAAGTCGACTTAATTTGTTGCTTGTAATTTATTTTGTAGCTACAAAAAAAGGAGACATTATCCTGATTATTTTTCCATGGAGTGTAGTTTTGTAGAGGGTCGAAAGTACTAAGTAAAATGGCACCCAAAGCGACGTCGGTGGATTATGCTTAATAATATATAAGCGTTAAGTGCAGGCAAAGCTTCTTAACTAAGGAACCCTTACGTTGACATCTGTCTCTTAACTTGCTCCTTCAGAGAAGTGTCCTTACTAAGTCTTCGTCCTTCGCGGTAGTAGTTACGAATAAATCAGGGGTCTGGGGTGTCCCCTGACTAGGATTTAATGCTCGTCCTCGACTCTAACAAACAACAACTCGTTCCTTCTTGAACGGGATGTTCCCTTATTTGAAACAAAGAAGTTTTTTTTAAAGAGAATTTTCACGCCGTCTGGAACAAGCAGAGGTAACAGATGTTTCTTCTTGTCTATATCTTCATTCTTCATGATGATTTTTTGGTGGCGACATAAGAATCGATCCCTGCGAAATTATATCCGCAACTCGGGAACTCAAGAATAGTGAGGCTCCTTGTGGATGGTATCACTGCTGAAATGCTCAAGAGCGATGTCAGATGTATAACATCAATTGAGAAACTAAACAAAGCCCCTTGCGGATAGTGGTACTGCTGGAATACTTAAAATCGGGGACGGAATTATGTCCTCAGTTGAGAAACGCGCCATTTTGTCAATTTTAATTTTTTTTACTTTATTCAAGTATTGACGATAGCTTTACTCATACTGATTAATAATTTTTTTGGTTTTTATTTTTCCGATGAATAGAAGAGCCAAAATCGATCACACAGTCCAAGTACAATTTTTCGGAAGGTTCGACTTCAGCGCCATTTTTGAAATGATGAAAAAATTTTTTGTGAATAAAACATGTTTAATAATATTCCTGAAAAGTTTTGATATCGTTTTTCATTTTTTTTATTGCAAAAAAAAAAATTCCTAAAAATACCTTTGAATTTCGAGTTCTAGACCACCGTCCGAATATTCGTTCGTGTACCTGACCGAATCAATGGAAATATATGATGAGAAGGCTGAAGCTCCAAATGATTGGAGAGCAATATATTTTTTTTTCGTTTTCTATGATTGAGTCCGTACATGCGCACAGTGAGAAAAAAAGCACTTTTTTGGGACAAAAATCATCCGACTCCTCAATTTTTAACGGATCAGATTTTTTTTTTTTATAATACTCATGAAGAATCGTCCTTCAACGTGAAGGTGCACGTTTTTTTAATTTGTTATTTATTAATTTGTTATTTAACTTATAATTTGCAATTGGTTATATTTGCGATATTTACATAGCTTTATTAATCGATATTTCTTCACAAAGGTGTTGAATTAGTAAAGTTAATTTTTTCAAATAAAAATTGAAGTTGTAGATGAATATGCTGTATTTTGTTAATTGTTATAAACAAATGAATGGAAACAACTGTTAAATGTTGCATTTTCGGATTTTGAATGTATTACTTATGAAGGTTTTGTTATAGAAATGTAAAGGATCAATTTTTAGTTGCGAACAAGCAACACATAACAATTAAAGTTAATAGTTCAAACAATTTTTAAATTCACTTATTTGGAACATCTGTGCATCGAAAATTTTCCTTTTTTGGGGAATCATTTATTTTCATCTGAAGAACAATAATATTACACAATAGAGTTCCATAAAACAACATTCGTCATTGTTATAAACAATTTTTATTTGGCATATCTGTGTATCGAAAACTTTTCTTTTCTGTGGAATCTTTTTTTTCATCTGAAGAACAAGAATACTACATTAGAGTTCAATAAAATAACATTTGTCATTGTTTTAAACAACTATCATAAACAAATTCACTTATTTGGTATATTTGTGCATCGAAAATTCTTCTTTTCTGTAGAATCATTTATTTTCATCTAAAGAACAAGAATATTACACAATAGAGTTTCGTGAAACAACATTTGTCATTGTAATAAACAATTTTTATAAACACAATCTTCTATTTGGCATATCTGTGTATCGAAAACATTTCTTCCGTGTGGAATCTTCCATTTTCATCTTAAAAATAAGAATACTACAAAGTAGAGTTCCATGAAACAATATTTGTCATTGTTTTAAACAATTTTCATAAACAAATTCACTTATTAGGCATTTATATGCATCGGAAATTTATCTTTTATGCGGAATCATTTCTTTTCATCTAGAGAATAGAATTTGTGTACAACTGACTTTCATCCAATAACATTTTTCATTGTTATTAACAAATCATACAATCAAATTTATTCATTTTAGTGTCACTGCACTTGGCTACATTGATATAAAAAACGTATTCCATGCCGAATGAGTGAAGTTGTTTATAAAAATTGTTTATAACAATGTCGAATGTTGTTTCAAAGAACTCTAATGTGTGACATTCTTGTTCCTAAGATGAAAATAAATGATTCCACAAAAAAAAATTTTTTTCGATACACAGATATGACAAATAAAAGAATTTGTTCAATAAAAACTCTTTATAACAATGTCAAATGTTGTTTAATGGAACTCAAATGTGTACTATTCTTGTTCTTCAGATGACAATAAATGTTCCCACAGAAAAGGAACATTTTTGATGCATAGATATGCCGAATAGAAGAATTTGTTTATAAAAATTGTAAATAACATTAAAGAGTGTTGTTTCATGGAACTCTAATGTGTATTATTCTTGTTCTTTACGTGAAAATAAATGATTCCACCAAAAAGGAAATTTTTCGATACACTGATAAGCCAAATAGAAGAATTGGTTTGTTAAAAATTCTATATAACAATGTCAAATGCTGTTTCATAGAACTCAAATGTTCAATATCCTTGTTTTTCAGTTGAAAATAAATGATTTCACAAAAAAAAGAAAACTTTCGATGCACAGATATGCCAAATAAAAGAATTTTTTCAATAAAAACTCTTTATAACAATGTCAAATGTTGTTTAATGGAACTCAAATGTGTAATATTCTTGTTTTTCAAATGAAAATAAATGATTCCACAGAAAAGGAAGATTTTCGATACAGAGATATGCCAAATAAGTGAATTTGCTTTCGAAAATTGTTTATAAAAATTACGAGTGTTGTTTCATGGAACTCATTTATAACAATTGACGAAATACAGGATATTCTTCTACAAGTTACATTTTCATTCAAAAAAAGGAACTTTACTAATTGAAAACCTTCGTGAAGAAATATCGATGAATCAGGCTATGTAAATAACGCAATTATAACCAATTGCAAATTATAAGTTATGTAACAAATTATTATATGTACTTGTACTTGGAATATTTGTTTATACTCTCTCCCTTTTACGGGTTTGAGAGTCTTTACATGACACACCTCCTCTCCTTTACATAACCTCTCCAGGGTGCGAGACGGGAATCGAACCCGCAACCAGACGAAGTGGGTCCAAAGCTCATGCCTTAGCGCCCACGACCAACTGACCACCTAACAAATTATTATATGAAAATTTTGAAAAACGTGCAACTCTACGTTAAAGTACGATTCTTCATAATTAATTTTAAAAAAGAAGCTCTGAACCGTTGAAAATTGAGAAGTCGGCTGATTTTTGTCCTAAAAAAGTACTTTTTTCCCACTGTGAGGCCTTTCCAAAAAAAAAAACTAAAAAATGGTAAAGCTGCACGTGTTGAAGCTTCTGCTCAGATGTTCAAGAGCTGTAATGTCAATTCGATTGCGTTGCTGAGGGAATAAATAAATGAATACTATCAAGTAGGTATGATTCTAAAAACACGCAATATTGTCGAATTAAGATAAACTCCCAGGCGAGGCTATAAGGAAATTGGGCAGAGTCAGGCAATTTGGATAGAAGGTCGTTAAGAGAGTTCTAGAGGGTAGGAGTTGTTCTAAGAGTTTTACGACTTTTAGGTAGAGATTTCATTTTAAAACAAAGGATTCACGAAAGCGAGGTCGTAAAATTTTCAATTTCCCGGTTGGTTAAGTCTTCCTCGTTGTTTCAAACTTTCCAGAGACTTACATGTGCGTAATTCCAAGAGGTTGGGGTGTTATACCAATTTAGAGTCCCTTCTGCAATTCTCGAAACATTCAAATCGAGGGAATTTCTATATTTTCCGAAAATTTATATTTTTTTTAGAATTCCCCCAATTTTCAAGAATTTTTCCAATTCTTGAGAAATTTCCATATTGCATGATAATTTCCTTTCAATTTTGGGAATGGTCTTTCTATTAACCCTTCTTACAGCTGGTGCTTTTTGCGTAGCCGAGAATTTCATTTGTCTGCAAAACTTTTGCGCATCTCTCATATTACCCGAAAATTAGCAGACGAGTTTCATCCAAGTAACGTTGGTTTATGCGATTTCACCCTTCCAAACAAAAACACGTCCGAAAGACAACACCAGGGGTTACAAGACACTGGGTCTGTTAATAAAAGTGAAAATCCCCGGAAGACTAGAGTCGTATTATTCCACCCTCACAATTCGTGTCACATTATTTATTTACACGCGAGCCAGCCGTTCTGTTTCTACTTACCAAGATTGAAACGACTTGCCGCTTCCCCAGATTTTCAGGGTTTCGGACATCAAAAACTTAGGCAATATTAGAGAAGTTTTTCTTCAAAGACAAAGAAATGAGAGAGTGATATTTGAATCAGGAATACTGCTTAAAAATTTGAATTGGGAAGTCGATCTTGTGGTCGGCCATTGGTAAATAGTCGGCTACCAGACAACGGTCAGCCATCAAACTATGGTCGGCCACTCAAAAATGGTCGGCTACTAAACAATGGTCGGATACTAAGCAATGGCCGGCTTCTCAATAACGAGACGGCCACTAAACAATGTTCGGTTGCCAAACAATGATAAGCCACCAAACAATGGCCGGCCACCAAAAAATGGTCGGCCACAAAACAATGATCGGTCACCAAATAATAGTCGTTGAACCAAACAATAGTCGGCTACTAAATAACGAGACGGCCGCTAAACAAAGGTCGACTGCCAAACAATGATAAGCCACCAAACAATGTCCGGACACTGAACAATGGTCGGCTACTAAATAACGAGACGGCCACTAAACAATGTCCGTCCACCAAACAATGGTCGGCTACTAAATAACGAGGCGGCCACTAAACAATGGATGGCTGCCAAACAATGATAAGCCACCAAACAATGATAAGCCACCAAACAATGTCCGGCCACTAAACAATGGTCAGCCACCAAATAATGGTCGCTGACCAAACTACGGTCGGCTACCAAAAAATGAAGTTATGTTGAAAAAAGGGAAAATCCCCTGGAGATTTGAGTCATACTATTCCACCCTCACAATTCGTGTCACATTATTTATTTACACGCGAGCCAGCCGTTCTGTTCCTACTTACCAAAATTGAAACAACGTGACGCTTCCCCACATTTTCGGGGAATCAGACCTCCAAAACTTGGGCAATATTTGAGAAGTTACCCTTCAAAGACGGAAAAATGAGAGAGTGATAATTGAATACAGATAGGTGCTACGAAAATCCAAATTCGGAAGTGGACCCAGAGGTCAGCCACTAGTCAATGGCCGGTAATCTAACAACGGTCGGCCACCGAATAATATCCGGACACTAAACATTGCTCGACCACCAAACAATGATCACCTACCAAACAATGATTGCCCACCAAACAATGATCGGCCACCAAACAATGGTCGGCCACCGAACAAGGGTCGACCACTAAACAATTGTCGGTCTCCAAACAATAGTGTGCTTTCCGAAAATGATATAATTCTTGATTAAAAAAAAAACTCTGAGCCCCTAAAGATGAATTTCAATCGAGACAGATAATTACATGCGATGAGTCGCAAATATAGAAAATCTACGAAAAAGTTCAATTTTAACACGAAAATATGATTCCTCAAAGAAAAAAAAGAAAATTTTGTGCTGAACTGTTTAATTTTCAGATGAATACTTTTATTTTCAACCTCATAGTTAATTTTTCTACGAAGAATGTAATCTACAAACAAAAAAGGTAATTTGAACCAAAAAAAAATTGAACTTCAGAAAATTATTGGCTATTGAAGCTCAGGAAAACTACTTTTAAAAATATTTTGGATAAAAAATTCAGGTAGATAATTGTTCACTTTTACTTGTAAGGTCAAACATTAGTTCGCAAGTCCTTTTTTTGACAAAAGTTTTCTTGGTTCATTATTTAGATTTTAAATCTTCTTCCCCTTCATGGTAAAAGTTTTATTGTCCCCTTTTTAAGTTGAAAATTTAACAATTTTGTTGGAAATACATTTTCCTTCGGTCAGAAATTCAAGGATTTGAGTGAAATTTATTTTTCTATTGACTTTTATAACCCTACTTGATTGAAGATTTAACAATTCCGTTGATAACTGGAATATTTTTTTGTGAGAAATCTTTCCGGCAGGAAATTAAAATTTTTGGGTTTAAAATTCTTCTACTTTGAGGAAAATTTCCTTCTACTGGTGAAAATATTGTCTTTTCTAGTTCCTAATTCAACAATTATTGTGTTGAAAAGTCACATTTTTATTGGAAATCCAATTATTCTGTTGAATTTTTGAAAATTTCTTCGAAAATTCGTCTTTTTGGTTTTGAAGTTCAAAAATTCCTTCAAGGCCATGTTAAACTTACCCGATTCCTACCTTACCGACAGTTTTTTTCCGCAACAACTCACGTCTACACCGAAATA
>WSXT02048139.1:0-13069 GCA_011762715.2 Neuroterus valhalla
TCTTGCGTTATTTGGCTGAAAATTCTTATTTTCTTTTATATTTTTGGATTTTGAAAATGCCATAACTCTGACAATTTCGCTTTTATAAAAAAAAGTCATGGGGATAAATTGTTTCATTTTCTACCTTCTACAAGAAACCGTACTTACAATTTTTGAGTCTTAGAAAAAAAATTCCAAAAAAATGTTCAAAATGCTCCCGCCTTCTGATTTTTCATCCAAAATATCTGGTTAACGAACTCATCCTGTCTTTTCGGTCCCTTAAAATGTGTGCCAAAGGGCAATCAAATCATATAATTCTTTCGAAAGTTATCGAGTACATAGATAACAGACTACAGACTACAGACTACGGACAGCCCGACAGACAGACACCTTCATAAAAACCATTTTTTCTGACTCAATTTTAACATAAAACCAATACCTTCTCATTCAGAATAAGAAAGTAAAAATGATTGAGGTTCTCTTCAAGACGTGCTTACTTAGGACTTCAAATGTAATACAAGTGACGTACTTAATTCCATTTATAATTTTCATTTCCTCACGAATATGTCAATATTTCAGAACTCAGAATAGATTGATCTCAACATCCCATGTATAATTGGGGTAGATGATTTGTGCTTATACTACAATTTATGACTAATTACGACTTTATTCCTGATGAGGAGAGTAGTTGTTGACTCTCGAAACCTCAAATGTTTTTTATACTAAAATAAAGGGCCTATCACATCAAGAGCTTTATTTCTATTATCTGAAGTATATCATCTATCATCAATAAATGAAAATTCTTCAATAAACAAGAATAATAATGCATGAAAAATATAAAGTGAAGTGCGAAATGAAGAATTATACATTAACATGTGTGATCATGATTGTAATCGACCCTCAGTTTTAAATCTTCTTCTACTTCTTGGTGAATTGTGTCGTTTCGTGTCTTTATGCATGAAACAAGATATCCACATTTTTATATAAAATAAGAAAGACACTCCAACATGATGAGCGTATCACCATCCATTATCTCTATGTTCCGCATGAGTATCATTTGAACGATAAATTGAAACGATTTGAGTCAGCGTAAATCGTAAATCGTTTCTCTGTGATTTTTTCCTCCAAATGGGAGGCTCGTACTCAATATGTGCTAATGATGGCGATTGAGAAGACATTGAGGTAAGAATAATTAAAACACGACGTCGTTCTTGAAATTGTATATATTGTATAATAATAAGAGACAATAATTTCTCGTTCATTGTTCAGGGAACGCAAGGATATTTTAGAGGAGTATAGTGACTACAATATGAGAATATGCGTAGAATGTGAGTGAGAAGATAATTATGCGCAAAAGACTAATTAGGCGAGTTTTTGCAATTTGTCGACGCGGACGTTCCTCGAAGCAGAATTGATTACGTAATTGAATGAAACCGTTTCTTTAAGAATAACAGAGAAAAATGTGTCTAAGACGACACCCTGAGTGAGATGACATGTGTGACACATTGTGATTCTATTTGATTTACGAGCTTCAACACAATACAATAAAATTAGAAAAATGAAAGATTCATTTTCCAAGTTATAGCTGGGCACCGCTAATTGTAAGCCAGTTCTCCATTATATTTTGTGAATCGTTCCCGGAATATCTCGAGAAATTGAAATCTTATGAAGTGCTCTCAAATGGGTTTGAAGTATTATATTATAATAAATAATTTTTATAACCCTATAATCTAAACTTTAGTCATAGAACGGAAACTGCCAAGCATTAGATAAAAACAAAGTGTAAATCTAACACTTGTTCGAGTGTTCAATCGCTCTAGAGAACAATTATTTTTAGGCAGTCTAATTCTTCTCAGAAAGTTTGAGATTTGTACTTTAGTAACATATTGTATTTAACAATACAAAGGCATTAAACTTCACCCTTTTGGAGAGTACCCTAAACAAGACCTACTCGCCTGTTCTTCCTGTATATTTAAAAGATTAATAAACCGTTAATAATTTATTATTATCCCTTCAGAACACTCTCACGAAACACTCTTGCATCATGAAAAATGTTCACCACCTCTAAAAGCTGTCTTCAATCATCTATTGGAAGCTGTTAAACGTTACAGTGAAACTTAAGAAAAATGCATTTAAAAAAACTAGTCAGAACAAAGAGCTTTCTTAGCTTATGAAAAATATTCCATCAAATGTGACGCGATCTGAAGAAAGACCCCTAAGCGGCCAAAAACCGTTCACCTGATTTTCAATGCTTTAAGTAGATTCGAACTTGCTCTTTAAGGTGATGAAGTTTAAAAAATTCCATCAATAATAATTTATTCAGTACAAACATTTAAACATTGTCGTTCGGGAGAGTCCTATCGGCCCGTCGCTACTTCTCCTGCTTCTCCTTTAAAATTACGTTTGGACGCTTAGGGGTCTTTCTTCAGATCACGTCACAAATATATGTATACGAAAATATAGAAAAATTATCACATCTAGTATTATAATTAGCTTCAACTTCATGAACGGGTTTATACTCCGTCCTCTTTATATTTTGATTTTTTATTATTACTATCTTTAAAATATGCTTTTTTGGAGCAATTTTTTGTTTATACTTCTTTAATATAATCCAATTTTTTTTTGATTGAGCTAGAATCCCTGTCAAGTCAAGCGTAACTCGTGAAGAGTCATGATTGATTGTGTTGAAGTCTGAGAAAGGCAGGCGTCTCCTGCCAACATTTATGCCAACAGCACGCGGCATTCTCAAACGGCCACCCATCCAAGTACTAACAGCTCTCATTGGTGCTTAACTTGGGTGCTCAGAAAAAAAACTGGTCTTTCGAGCGTAAGACGGCTGTAAATAATTGATTGAACAAATATGATAATCCTCAAACAAAATATTTTGTTCGAAATTCGTCGAAATGTAAAGAGGCAATCTTATGAGGAAATCCGCCCAATTTCGAAACAATTTTATACTTTAATTATTCAAGCGATTCAAACGTTTGGTTTTTTATTTCAATTATTCAGATAAATGAGGTTCTTCCTTACAGAAAACATATATATGTTGTTTTTCAGATGTTGAAGACAATAATAGTTCACATTTGAAAGTCATTTGAGAATATCAGAAATTAATTCTTCATTTAAATTTTTTCAAGTTTATGTAGTATTACTGAGATGCTTGCGATTATTATTATCTATCTGAAGATTCGAAGCATGGAGAGTTGTGAGTTCTATATTGAAACGCGTCATAAAATTGGATCCACTTGAGACGACATGCATTGGTATGCATGTAATATAATGCGTGATGAGAATCGCAACAATGTGATTTAGCGTCTGATAAAGAGTTGGTGTAACCCGATACCTCTAGAACTGCATTGTAAACATACGCTAAATTTTAATGCAGAAGATTTAGCAGATATCAGATTCATATGAGAGAAAAATAAGAAATAAAGCATAAAATATTTATATGTGTAGCGACTGCGCAAGAAGAGGCAAAATTCAGTTGAAAAACTAAATGGAAGATTTATAACCTTTCATTTAGGACTTCATGTGGAAAGAAAAGAACCCTGTTGCCGAGTGACGTTTTCTCATAGTCAGTTAAAATTGCATTTGCCCAACAGCAGTAAGCCTTGAAAGTTCTAGTTTAGTTGGATGATACCTTCTATTCTGGATGTTTGTTCGTCCCAAAAAGCAAAAACACGCAATGAGCGTTTACATCGATCTAAACGCAACGTGGTAGAATCGAGACATTCAAAACGCGTTGCGGTCGATTTGAACACTCACTGAAAATTTTCGCTTCCTGTGTCCTAAATATAGATTTGAGAGTTAGCAGATAATTTCCAATTAGCGGTCATTTTCCGGATTCTCCCGGTCAAGTTTTTCAACTTTCTCGGTCAACTAAAAGTAATATAATCATCTTTGTCTCAAAACGAATACATTTATTTCAATTCGTGAAAATCATTCTGAGCATCCTTCAACAAAATAGATCAAGAATTTAAAAAATCAGTTTGCAATAACAGAAAAAATGGATTCCTAATAGAATAGTTCATTTTCAAACCAAAGTGATGAATTTTCAAATAAAATTATGAATCTTCAACTGCAAAAGTTTAAATTGCAATCCAAGAAGATGAATTTTCAACTAAAATGATAAATATCCAACTAGAGCACTTCATTTTCCAACCATGAAGGTGAATATTCAAACGAGGAGATTAATTATCAAATAGAAAGATTAATTTTCTACCAAAAATACAATTTTTTCACAAAATGGTTCAATTTCAAAATGAAAAAATAATTGTAGTCGACCGAAAATGGAACAGTAACATTTCTAGTTCGAAACCCCAAATTCATACCAAACATAAGAGTTTTTAACAAAAACAGAGAATCATCAACTGAAAGAGTTAAATTTCCTAACAGATTAATTAATTTTTAGTAAAGAAGATAAATTATTTTGAACCAAAATTTTAATATTCAAATTTTCAATTTAACCAAACAAATGAATTTGAACAACAACTATGGAATTTTTAATAGAAATAAGTTAAATTTTCAGTTGAAAAAAATTATTTTAACAAGAAAAATTAGCTTGTATAAAAAAAGAAAACTTTGAAAAAAATAGATTTTTAGGCAAAATGATGAATCTTCTAATAAAATTGTAAATGCCTAGCTGTAACAGTTGAATTTTAAACCAGAAAGACGAGTTTTTACCTGAAATAATGGACCCTCCACTAGAATAATTGAAAGACCAAAAATAAATTTTCGAACGAAAAATACAATTTTTCAACAAAATGGTTGAATTTCGAATTAAAGAGATAATCATTTTCAACCAAAAATAGAATATCAACTGTTTTGTCTTGAAAATTAATTTTGAACCAAGCATAAGAGTTTTTAACTAGATGAATTTTAAACTGATAGGAATAATATTCCACTATCTAACTTGGATTAATAACCGTAAAGAAGAATTTTTGAACAAGAAAGGTAACTTTGGAAGAAAAAGATATTTTCATACCAAAAATTCCATTTTTTCAACATAATATGTGAATTTTTTAGCGAAATAATTGAATTTTTGATTGAAACAAGGAAAGTAACTTTCGGAGAGAAAGATAATTCTATTGCAAAAATTATTTTTCAACAAAATATGTGAAGTTTCGAAGAACTTATTATTCAATCTATAAGAACAAATTTTCATCTAAATAGTAGAATTTTGAAATAGAAGAGATCAGTTTCCACTAAGGATGGCACAGTTGAATTTCCAGTTAGAGAATTAATTTTGAACCAAACTGATGAATTCTCAGGTAAAATGATGAATCTTCAACTGGAATAAATGTATTTTATGCGAAAAAGGTGAACTTCAACCATAAAGATGAATTTTCTACAAATGGGGCAAATTTTCAACAAAGTAAATAAATTCTTAACGAAATAGTTTAATTCCTAAATCATAAGAGTTAGTTTGTAAAGCATTTGTATAGGATAATAATGATAATAATGATAATAATAATAATAATAATAAATATTTTCGATGATATTAACTCCGGATTTTGTTGAAAAATTGAGACATCTTTTGATCAAAATCTCTTCATCTGTATTTGGAAAAGCATCGTATTATTTTGTTACTTCATGACAAATTTTGGTCAAAACCAGAAAAATATATGTTTTCCTAATGACAAAACAATGGCATGTTTATGAGGTCACAGCTGAAAAAATTTCAAGCAATTTTCACCTATTTTGTATCCTGAGATAATATGTAGGTAAGAATATGTATTTTCCCAGTGTTGAATATAAAAATTGTCATGCTTCATACAATGCGTTTGAGTTAGTAAAAATTTATACGACCTGGTCCCAAGAATGTCTTTTGCAATTGATCGAGCGCGCGAAAAGTATTCGACCCTCCAAACGAGGACCAATTACAATCGAAGGTCAGAGGAGTGGGCAATTATAATAAAAAAAGTATGTTTTAATATTCTTTTGACTCTTCATTTAAAATAATCAACACTATTTTACAAGTTTTGCATTGTTGCATAACAATGGAAGACTCTTGAGAAAAAATTATTCACCTCTCTTGATTATAAGCAATATCAATCATGACATATATTAATATTTTCATATCCAAAAACAAGGAAATAATTTTGCGCTATAGGTGCAGAAAAGAGGGCACACTTTCCGAAAGTAGACCTGCAATTTATTTATATTTTTACCTTATATTCGCCCTGAAAGTTATGAGATCGCTTAATGGAAATTGCAGAAGCCTTGTACGAGTATGTTGCCCCATTAGGCAGTTCGCAAATTTAAACAATGATTTTCTATTACTAACACGAACCGCTGCAAGTCGGTTGTACAATAAGTGTTATTGCTTCTCCTTCGCTTCATATGCATTCACACGGGAAAATCTATATTTCTCAATAGTTAATATTCAAAACCTAACCCAAGACCGATATTTGATCGATTCAAACAAAATCTATTTAATTGAATCACATCACAGTTTTCACTCAACAAATTTTATTTAATTCAAACCAACATTTTCCTGAGTGCAGAAATTATAAATTACGATCCTGCTTCTCTTCGCAAAGTATAAAAAATTGTAATTTATATTAAGATAGAGTGGTTATGTCGTAAAAATGAAATCTTGCTAGCAAGAACAATGGATTCTCTGGATAAGTTTCTAATTTTTTAAAGTATTATGTATATTATTTGAAATAAAACACATTTTTTCTTTTCCAGAGAATATAAATCACTAATATATTTTTTTTATCACTGTTGAGAACATGAAGGGAAAGAATCAATTGCGATAAATTCAAAATTTCAAAAAGAAGCCGAAGGAGTATGAAAATTTGTCTACTCAACTTGGAAAAATTATAATCATAATGGAAAAGAGATTTCAAGAAACAAAAAAGAATTACCGAAGAAGACATTTACAAATGTAGTTCCGCAATGAATTCCAAAAAGTATTCAGAATAATTCGGATGGAGATGCTAGTGTCATTTTGAACTAATGTTGAAATTTCTGCTTTGAAATACAAGTAAAGCATTGTTTTTTCATGAGAAAAAAATGGAATGATAAGTCAACTTGAATATAATGAAGTTCCCAAGGAATACTGAAAAATATCCCGGAAAATGATTTACTATTTTTATTTCTATGTCATGAATGGAGCTCTGATTGAGCTTCCGAAAATTATTCAAGTCAAATATGAAAATTTGGTATCAAAGAATCAGCAGTGGTGAATTTTCCTCCCGGAAGTTGTAGTTCAATAATCAAAGAGAAAATGGAACGTGGGAATGAAAGAAAATTCTTCTAATAAATGAGAAATTTAAGTTCAGATCGAAAACTTCAGATATAAGGAAAGAGATCAAGCTGCCCCAATTTATGCAGATATAGCGTCAGGGGTGACGATTGTTAAGTCGTCGATAGAATGTGAATTGTTATAAGCGAATGTACACAAGCACTTATTCTTTACACATTCTTTTACGCCTATAAAAAAAGTAATTCAACTTTCCACGCGACTAAACACTTCTGCATTTTTTCTTGTAACTGACTCACTTTACCTAATTTTCGCTTAATCCTTTTCGAAGTCAATATTAATACACTCACATTTCTCTTCTTTTTCTGTTGTAAGTTCACTCAAAATCCGATTAATTCATTCACATATAGGTATAGATACTGCAATTTACTTAACATACAAAACTCCAGACATATCTTTTGAAATAACTTAATTTCTTGAAGAACAAATCACAAAAACTGATTGACATATAATTATAACTTTAAATGGTTCACAATAAGGGCGGTAGTTCTAGAACTACCCGACTTAGTAGGATATCAATGTCACAAAAAACTTAAATTCTCAACTCTGACGAAATGATATTAAAGTCGTTGCAGAGAAGATTTTGCCTGTCCCATTGTGGTGTTGCATTCTTGAAGAGAATTATGTGGACTTCAAGATACGAGGTTACACAATATGGTTGGCTCTTGGTATGACCAAACAGTAGCAAGAGATATCTTAATTGACCTGAGGTAATGAATGAATACGATCTGTGCTTACGTACATACTACAGTATTACACAGCATGTACCCTATCAACCGTTTACATCCCATATGAGGAAACACTTGTCTAGTAACATGCTGTTTTATTAGTTATATCTCGGAGTCAGATGAACTGAGGAGTCCTCCAAACTCTAATATTGCCTTCATCGTTCATAAATTAGTTCTTCCCCCCCCCCCTCTCTCTCTCTCTCTCGAAAATGCAACTAATTTCCTAAATGTGGATGCCTTTGGCAGGCTTTAACAAATTCCGTTTAGCAAATCTAATGAACTTTCAGTTTTAGAGAAAAAATTATATTATACTAAGATCCTTACTTTTTGTGTAAACTCGCTTGCAGAAGATCAAAAAGTTTCCAAGCCTATGAATATTTCCCAATCAAAAGTTCGATACGAGGAAATTAAAGTATGCTCCTTCATGTTGTTCAAAATTGGACAAAGAAATATTTCTGATTAAACATTGAAGACCAGTGTAATTTTACTCGCTTTTGCCACTAACTAGATAGGTTTACCTAATACCAGCCCTATCCGACTAAACAAAAATGGCGTTCCTTAGTGACGATAGTTTCTACGTGCGAAATTTCCGCACCAGAGCGGCGCTGCATGCGGCACGCTTTGCGATTGCATTGAACTCATTGGGAAATTTGATAAAATTTGAAATTATTGAGTTTTTGTACAAAGTAGAGTCAAGCATGCTTTTGAAATTATTCGAAATTAGTTATATTTTTACACAGCGTTGACAATATGGAAATCGGAATCGTATACAGAATGAAATTTTTCTATCTCCTTCACCTCAATTTTCTGAAATTAAGGAAGTGTAGAAAGTATTGAACGTATTTCAATTAATACTAGCGACACTGTATTTTCTTGTACTTTATCCATTTTGTATAAAAATATGCAAGTCCTTCCTTCAACACTTCAAAAATTATTTTCATATAATGGATTCAAATTTATAATATCACTGATAAGGAATTATTGAGGTACTGGTTTCTGCAAAATAAAAAAAAAAAAAAAAAGAATTTCACGGAAAGGATTTGGACTGAATGGAATACATTAAAGAAATATGAAGATAAATATTGGCATTGAAAACAGACGGAGAGATTTTATTATATCTACTCGTAAAAATAACTACTTCACATATATTTTTTAAACTCTAATATTCACATTAACAACGATAGTTTAACATTCCTACAGAACCAATTATATTAAAATGAATAAATTATGCAAATAAAAAATAACTATCTCAATAATATTATAATGATGAGGATAGTAATAATAATAATGATAATGATAATGATAATGATCATAATAATAATAATAACAATAAGGAGTTGGTAGCTCTAAAAAAGCATCCAGAGGTGACCTAAGTTGCCTTCAACAAACTTTGCTGCTGTGTAATGACAACATCATTATGAGACGAACTTTATATCACACCAATAACTTGATATTGTGCCTGCGAAAATATCTGTGCAACAAATTTCGATCTTTGTTTTTGATATTTTTTTATTTTTAACATATTGACTTTATCAGGAACTTGACTTAGTCCGTGGCTGGTGATATAACACCAGGCAAAAAGACCCGAGATTAATTTTCGACGAAATTATAAGGATAATAAGGAATGATATTATTCTTAACAATCTAATTATAGTATATCTAGATACGAGAAAAGTCTATTATGGTTGAATCGCAAAGCCAAAAGGACAGAAAATCTACAAAATAGTTGAATTTTCAACCCAAAAATTAAGACTTTCACCAAAAAAGTTGAACTTCCTACCATTTTTAATTTTCAGACAGAAGAGATGTATTCCCAACAAAAACTATAATTTACAAGAAATATTTCGATTTTTAAAAAACCAGTTAGATTTTTAACCAGAAAGAAGTATATTCGCCGAAAATATAAATTTTCAGTGAAAGAGAAAAATCTTCAAAAAAAAAAAAATCTTTATAGAAAAGTTCAACATTCAAACGAAGAGTGACATTTCCAATGGGAAAAGAAGATTCTTCAAAGAAGGTTAATGTTCTAAAAAAAAATTATTTTCAACGAAATTGTTGAATTTTAAAGCCAAAAAGACGATGTGTATACAAAACAGTTTAATTGTTTATCCAACCGAAAATTTGGACTTCCGAGAAAAAAAATTTTTTCTGGACGAGAATAAAAAAAATTTAACGATTCAAATTGAATAAATAATTGATCAATGAAAAATGGTTACATTGAAAATCTTATGGTTCATTTATCAATAGAACAATTCATTTCTCCAACAAATTGAGAAATTTTCGAACCGAAAGGACGAATTTTCATCAAATTACTAAACTTTTCAGTCAGTTTTTAGTCAGAGAGAAGTGAATTGCATGAAACATTCCAGTTTTCAAAAAAAGCTCTATTCTCACCCGAAAAGTATATCTTCATGATCAGAAAAATCTACTTTTAGCTAAATAGAATAATCTTTGAAAATAACATAAGTTTTATTATCAATTTATTGTGATAGCCTTACATTGACAATTCGAATTGTCATGTCTACCGAAAAGAAATTAATTTTTTTTATTTATATTAGGTAAAATGGTCTCACCAAATCACTTAAAAGTCACATGTTAACCCATTTATGAATAAATAATGCATTTTTCGGAACAATCGCTGGTTCAGCCCGTTTACCATAATGCTTTTGTGAAGCGTGCCGCGCGCAGCGCCGCTCTAGTGAGAAGAATTTCGTACATAGAAACTGTCATCACTAAGGGAAGCAAGTTGTATTCTCACGTCCATAGAAGTCGGATAGGGCTGACTAATACTGTCAGATCGTTCGTAAAAAAGTAAAATATTTTTTATCGAATGGGAGAGAAATAGAACTCTATTGAAAACCTGTCAGAAATGCATTTTGTTCATGGAAAAAAATACAAAAGGCATTCGAATACGATTCTTGCAAAAGCACTTCAATACAATACAGTTATATTAAGTGATTATAACTCATTGCATTGAAATTTGTTTATGAATTCCATTTCACTCCCTCTGCACACATAACGACTAAAGAAACTTTGATATAAATGTAAAAATATAAACTGCAGGTCTAATATTAGATCTCTAAGGAATTCTAACTGCAGGAATGATCTCAGAATAATCATCCCATTAAATAACTAAATGGAGAGGGTTCTATCTCAGCGGGAATACAATGCGTGAATTTCCTCCCAGTATTGTATGGCAATTTTCATTGAAGATGCTTCTTCAATTTTATTATATGCATACAAATGAAGGCACGATATGTTATATAAAATCAGAAATTGAATTCCTCGTCATCGTCTGAATTGATGGTCTAAAAAGGCTTCCAAAATTATGATACTGATTGCGACATCAATGAAAGAACTACGGGAAAAATGTCTATACTACAAAAGCCTTGATACACAATTATCCCCCATGATCTCTTTATACCTCGTTTGACGGTATGTGAAAATATAAATAGAGACAATTTTCAAGAATATATGTTTTCCATTCGTTGAAATGATATTGTCACATCTTTAAATTTATAGTTGGGAAATATTTTGATAAACGAGAAGATAACTTCAATCAACGCACAATAGCTTGAACAGTTCTTTCAATCTTGAGAAGATCATGCTTGACCCGGTGTAACGTGAAATGTAAACCGCAAAGTTACAAACAATATGCTGCGCTTCAGCGGCACTTATCGATCGTGTCCTTTTCCGCATCGAGGCCCAGAGTAGGAGAATGGGGATGGGTGGAAAAGATTCCGATCTGCTTTACAACAGGCTATGCACCTATATCCCTAGAATTAGATATTCGCCAATCAACCAAACATTTTGAACATATCGACGCCTCCTAATCATACTGTCGCTTCTCGGAAGCGACAGTATGATTAGGAGGCGTCGATATCAATGAATCAGCTCCGTAACAGTATTAGGTGTTTAATTAATGAGATTTGACGAGTTAAGTGGGTGCATTCACCTGTCGAGTTTTATTCGAGCACTGCAACCCAGAAAAGATCGCGTTTTGAGAGCGAGTACAATGTCAAGGTGAAAGAGATGCTTATTCCGAGTTGCCTGATAAAGGAAATTGAAATGGATTTCTTGACACTTTATTCCGAATCAAAGAATGAAATATGAAAAGAAAGCACTCGTGAGAAAAGAAATGTTCAATACGATACTCTTATTGGATGATAATAATAATGGCAGATGGACGTTTCTGATTAAAATTTGGAAGATAATTATGTTAAAATGTTTTATGTTAATGTAAAATTGTGGGAAAAATGTCCATCTCGTCTTGATGACGTAAAATATGTTTCGAAGATTTCATTAGTTAAATCAGTCGGCGCAGCAGATTTCTGGTTTGCCGATGGTAAACAGAACCTTCTGTTATATCTGATCAGGATAAATACAATGAGAATCTTAGAATAAAATTATATAATTGTGTATAAATGTATAGCTCGAAAGATTATACTTTCTGTGAGAAGAGGGTCGGCGAACCCCTCCGTAGCTCAGATGGCAGAGAATTAGTCTGGTTAACAAAAGATCATGGGTTCGATTCCCAGCACCCTACTAAAAAAAAGTCAGGAATATTCAGGAAAAAATTCAGGATTTCTGATGATTCCTGGCGAGAATTGTTACATTTCTCGCCAGGAAACGTCAGGAGAAATATAATCTCGTCAGAGAATGTTCAGAAATCGTCAGAAACTTGGGCCTTAGGGATGATATTTTTAAAGAGGTCCGCCACAAATTTCTTTCGTCTTTTTATTTTTGACGATTTGTCTATGTCTGACTATTTCTGAAGTTTTGTAAGTATTTTGAAGCGAATTCTGAACATTTCTGACTTTTATTTAGCATTTCGTGACGATATCTGACGAATTCCGACTATACATATATATTATTTAATAATAATAATAATAATAGTAATTATTATTAACAATTAATTGTGATAAACTTATTAGGCCAATCGATCAATATTAATATTAAAACGAATGTTTTTATTTATTTTTCAATTTTCACTAAGCAGCCCCTCACGCTCAAGAAGAAGAGCTACGACTCATCATCGTGGCTGCACCAACTCTATTGTAGAACAGAGAGGATGTGAAGATATACTACAGAA
>WSXT02048150.1:0-27662 GCA_011762715.2 Neuroterus valhalla
AAATGGACTGAGTACTCCAAAGGACTGTTGGTAGGGGGTGTGAGAATGGTTAGAGAAGAAGGGAAGGAGGGGAAGATAAAAACGACATAAGCAAGGGTAGTAAACGACGCAACAGAAAAGGGTAAAAGGAAATAGAGTGCCAGGAGAGGATGCCATGGAGGATGAAGCTCTTAAATATGGGGGAGGGGTAAGAGAGGAGAAACCATAATAGACTACATTCTAGCAGAAGAGAGGGTAAGGAAGTTTATGGTCAGAATGGCAGCGGGTAATGAGACAAGCTCTGAGCACTCTTCAGTAATAGCGGAATTGAAAGAGAGTCATACATTTTCTAGAGGTGAATGGGAGAAGAGAAAGTAAGGAAGGTAAATATAGGGCGCTGGGGAAGAGAGAAGTTGAAGAAATTGGAAGAAAAAATGAAGATTCAGAAGGTAGAATAGGAAGGGGTAGATGAGATAATAAAAAGAATGGGAGGGGTGATTGAGAAGGTGAAAGAGGAAGTAGGACCAAAATAGGAGGGAGGTAAAGGAATAAAATGAAGGTTGGTGAAAATCGAGAAAAGTGTTAGAGAATGGAGAAGGGGAGAGATCGGGAAAATGGAGGTAGAAGAGAAAAAGGCAGGATGGCAAGGAAAGGTAAGTGAAAGAAGGAAGGGAGTGAATTATGGTATATATATATGAGTAAATCGAGGCACTGTTCCAAAGGACTGTTGATGGTCAAATGAATCAAATAGCCACAAAACCTGACAAAGTTAAAAAAGGAGTGTATGTGAAGTAGAGTATTACGGTTTGGAATGAAAGAGGGAATGGAAGCATGTTGATACTGTGTGGATAAACAAGAGAAAATGTGTAGGATGTGTTGTAATGAAGTAGAGTCATGGAAACATGTCTTGGAAGTGTGTACTTGCGAGGAAGAGGAAGACAGAAGTGTAAGTGATTATGTGAGAGGAATGCTAGATGTAGTGGTCAGAGAGTAGGATGGATGAGGAGACTTGGATTACTGAGACTAGAAAAAAAGAGAGTTTGTCCAAATAAAAGCATCTGAATAAAAACTCTTTTAAAAATTTGAGAAAACCATGAGATTGGAAGATGGCAAGAGAAAACGAATGCTCTGGAACAGAGGTGTCCAACGCCTGAGCGACGATGTAAATAACTATCACTCGTCGATCCCCTCTCTTAACACCTTGAGCATGTGTTCATGCAGTGATCGCGATGTGGAAAGGGGTCCTCGGTGGCCCGGCTGTGTACAGTGCGCACAAGTAGGCGTGGTCAGGCGTAGTCAGACAAAGCCCGTGGTAAAACGATGTGAGAATTCTCGATGAATCACTCGGAGAAGGGGGAAAGGAGAAGCGCGCTAATCTTGCGTTGGACACCCCTGCCCTGGAAGCTCAAACATGTTACATCTTGAGTGACCGGCTTGTCAGAACCCAAGTCGATGGATCAACATGAACTACAAAGAAAAGGATCTAAGAATCCTTAGCATTATAAATTTAGTTGTGAATCCTGATCAATCAAGAGTGCCAAGAAACAGGACTCTCTGTAAATCAAAGATCAACAAAACGATATAGAAGATTTGAAAAATAAGCAGTTTTTACAAAAATGGAAATTAGCGCCATCATTTGTGTACTAAATTATTCAAAGTATTATGAAAGCGCTCTAGCGCTTTCGTTTGTCTAGAGGAGTCGGAAGCATCCATCTTCTCACTTTTTGCCCAACTTCCTTCAAGTCCGCGTAGAATGATAATTAAAATAGTTTGGAAATGTAAATTTATCAAAATAGAACGAGAACTGGTTCAAAATGGTCCCCAAAGGCATCAGCTTATCAAATCAGATATCCTATCCATTGTTCGAATTTCAATGTTCAACTTGAGTGATAGGCGTGGCAGCGACTGTACGACTTGATCATTCTGACTGACAAACTAGAGTTGCTATTTTGTGGATGGTTTATTATTGTAGAATATTAATTCTTCGATCTAATTATCATGAACTCATCCACTGATTTCGGATGTAATTTTTAATGAACAATCGATACTCTAGCGTTTTTTGTGACCCCAGTTTTTTATGGAACAAGGTATCAAGCATTCAGTTAATCAATTTCAATGATGGGGAAATCGATAGACGGAAAAATCTCAAAAATTGATTCCACATTTGATTCGAGAATTCAAAATAGAGAATAAATTCGATTCAAAAAACTGATTTCACAATTATCAGGTTGTGCAAGAGAGAATAATAATATACATTCCGCAGTTGTTATAACATTTCTCAAAAGACCTCATGTATTATTTCTCCAACAAAGCGATTCTGACACGTAAGGAGCAAATAAGCTTACGTGAGAATTACTGAACTGCTTAGAATTACGTAGGTGCACCACGTGAATTTTCCTGCACGACTTCGCACGATTTTGTTTCCGTCACTCTCTTATACATTGTCGAGAGCACACTTGAGTACTGTAGCACGTTCGATAATCGTGTTTCGAGGTCTAGTGCTCGCAAATAATTTTGAGGCTTAAGCTTTGAAACTCTACAGACCCTGTGGATCTTTTGTTACTCGCGTATTCCGTCTCCTTTGGAAATTCGAATCGACAGCCATGCATCCTTTAAACTTCATCATCAAAGACGTAGCATGACAAGTGGTGCAACGACGGATATTTTCTCAGTGGATTTATCACAGGTCGTTACGCACATAGAATCTAGAAATCAAATTGAACATTTTGAAACTTTGACTAAGATTCAAACGGAAAATTAAACTCAGAGAAGAAGTGCTTACACAAAAGCATCGTCCTTCTGCCTGCTTTGTATTGAACCTCCCTAATACAAGCAGAATTGTCTGCCGAGAACATTTGCAAAATTGGGTGAAGTTTTCGGCAGAAGAATTTCGGTTTCTGCAAAGAGGAAATTTTTTGGACGAATGAGAATCCTCTCACCCTTCAATTTTCGAGGAAATCTTATGTACGCTAGAAACGTCCTACCGAAACGAACCAGCATTCCTCTGAGCTCTACAAATCAAATATCGAATTGGTAATGGAGTCCTTAAAATCTGCAATTGCCCCTTTCACTCTACTCTTTTATCATCAAAATTCCTATATTGTCCTATTACATCCTATCATACCTCATCTTATTCTGTCATCCTATTCATTACTATCTGACGCTTTCTCCACCATTTTCTGCTCCCCTCTTCCGGAATGCACCATCCTCCATCGCTTTCCTCTCAACACACCCACCCTCCCCTTTCTCCCTCTACCATCCACCCACTTTTCCTCCAAGCTTCTTATCACAACTCTTCAACTTCTCACCTCCACTATTTCTTTCCGCAGTTCCCCTTTCTCCCCCTACCATCCGCTCACTTTTCCTTGCAGCTTCTCATCACAACTCTTCCGCTTCTCACCTCTGATATGTCGTCCAGCAGTTCCCCCATTATCCTACACTTCCGATCCCCTCTTCCGTAATTCACCTTCCTCAATCACTTCTCGTTTATCAAACCCATCCTCACCTTCCTCCCACTACCATCCGCTCATTTTTCCATCCAGCTTCTCATCACAACTCTTCCACTTCTTACCTTCGCTGTTTCTTCTCGCATCCCCCCAATTATCCTACAATTCTGATCCCCTCCTCGGGAGTCCACCTCCCTTCATCACTTTTCCCTCAATACACCCACCCTCTTCTTTCTCCCCCTACCATCCACTCACCTTTTTTCCCGCTTCTCATCACGATTCTTTCATTTCTTACTTCCGATATGTCATCCAGAAGTTCCTCCCATCATCCTACACTTCCAGTCCCCTCTTCGGGCATCCACCTCCCTCCATCACTTTTTCCTCAACATCTCCACCCTACCCTTTCTCCCCCTACCATCCACTCACCTTTTCTTCCCGCTTCTCATCACGATTCTTTCATTTCTTACTTCCGATATGTCATCCAGAAGTTCCTCCAATCATCCTACACTTTCAATCCCCTCTTCGGGCATCCACCTCCCTCCATCACTTTTTCCTCAACATCTCCACCCTACCCTTTCTCCCCCTACCATCCACTCACTTTTCCTTCCAGCTTCTTATCACAACTCTTCAACTTCTAACCTCCGATATTTCGTCCCGCAGTTCCCCCCATCATCCTATACTTCTAATCCCTTCTTCTGGAATCCACCTTTTTCCATCACTTTTCCCTGAACACACCCAACCTCCCCTTTTTCCCTCTACCATCCGCTCACTTTTCCATCTAGCTTCTCATCACAACTCTTCCACTTCCCACTTCCGCTATTTCTTCCCGCATTCCATCCATTATCCTACACTTCCAATGCCCACTTCCAAAATCTATTTTCATTCATCATTTTTTCCTCGACACACCTACCCTCCCCTTTCTCCCCCTAATATCTACTCAATTTTCCTTTGAGCTTCTGACCACAACCCTTCTGCTTCTTACCTCCGCTATTTCGTCTCGCAGTTCCCCCCATAATCCTATACTTCTAATCCCCTCTCCCGGAATCCACTTTCCTCCATCACTTTTCCTTCATCACACCCACCCTTTTCCGGAATCCCCCTTCTTCCACCCCTTTCCCTTAACACACCAACCTACTACCATCTCTTATCTACTACTATCCTACTACTATCACCTACTAGCTTCTACTACCTGAACTGTGCAATCCTACCTTACTCTATCTCCTCATGAATTCCCACAACACACTTCTCCTATTTCCTAACACCGTAGGGTCTTATCCTCTTCATTCCTCAATAAAAAGCAGCTGAAAAGAGGTGTATCAGAACAAACTGGAATTCTTTAATTCTTTAGTTCAATTCTTTGGGAATGCTCCAAGAATCCCGAAAAGTACATGTAGGAGGGACGTGCTAGGTCACAGAACACCACTGTCTATTCATTTTTACGTTCACTCAGAAAACGAAAAAAATATCGAGACAACGAGAAATTCCAGCAGGGCAGTGTTATTATGTGCTTTGATCAGCCTTTAAAAAACTCCTATAAAGTGGAAAATCAGGAATATGTGGAGCCAAAGGATGACCCTGCTCAATCTTATATACTGTCACTAAGGGAAGTACCCAAATTTTGAGACAATCAAAAACGCAAGCAAGGAAGTGCTATCATGTGACTCCAAAGGCTACTCGTATAAGACTTTTCCTTCTAAACGTGAAACAAAGGTACATATTAGGGCATGGAATAACTCTGTCTATTTATGTTCACATTTACTCAGGAAACCACCTGATTTTCAAGACAATCAAGAACCTGATCAGTTTTTTCATAATACCTCCCAATGAGTGTAAAATTAGGAACATGTAGGGTCACTGAGAAAACAACCTAAGTTTTTTTGACAAGCAAGAACCCTAACAAGACAGTTTTATTATGTGACCGTATGTAAATATTCAATAAGACTTCTAATCTTGAGTAGAACAGAATGTACCTGTTAGACCACTGGATAACAATGCCCCTTCATTTTGATAGACGCTGGTAAAGCCACCTAAGTCCTAGGATAACTAGGAAATCGCAGCAGAAAAGTGTTATCATGTATACGACTTGGTCTATAAATTGTCATACATACGTCTTATCCTGTAAATTGAAGAAGTAGAAAGCCGCTATTCCACAGAATAACACTGCCGATTCATGTTCGCGTTAACCTAAGTAGCTACAAAATTTTTTAAACAACCAAAAACGCCAACAACGTAGTGTTATGATGTGAACTCATAGGCCTTTCATAATACTTATCCTTTCAAATAGAGAATGAGGAACATGTGAGACGATAGAATAACCGTACCTCAACTTATTTACGGTAACTGCGGGAACTCGCTAAATTTTGAAGTATGAAAAATACCAGTAAGAAAGTTTCAATATGTGACCTCATGAGCTTCTCCAAAGAGACTCCTCCTATAGGAGGGACCTGCAAGGCCACGAAATCACACTGCCTAGTCATGTTTACATTAACTGAGGAAACCACGTAACTTTTAAGTCCATTAAATACCCCAGCAAGGCTGTACTTTCATAGGCTTCTTACATAAGATTGCTTCTCTGGCGATGAGAAAAGGGAATCGTTAGGCCAAAAAATAACAATACTTATTCATTTTGGTTCTCATGAAGGAAATCACCCAACTTATTAGATAACGAAAAACACCAGTGAGACAGTATTGTAACATAATGGAAATCTCCATGAGACATCTCTTACGGAGTAGGAAACAACAGACCTATGACAACATTGAATAACGCTGTTATTCAATGTTCGTCTCATGAATGAGAAAAAAGAGAACTCATTAGAGCACGAGATAAAGCTGCCTATTTATTTTTACGATTATCATTGGAATCACTCATTTTTGAGAAAACCGAAAACCAAGGCAAAGCAGGGGTATTATGTGAGCTCATGGGATAAATAATATTTTTCGAAAGGATTCTCTTGTGAAGCGGAAAAGGAGGGTCCAGTGAGGTCACATGATAAAACTGTCTACTCACTATCACAGTCCCGAAGGTAACAACATAACTCTGGATATGACTGAAAACAGAAATCAGATGTCTGATAAAGTCTTTGAAGTACAAAACGAGGGACCCTTAAGGCCACAGGATAATACGAGGGTTGTTTGATAAGTCAGTGACTTTTTGAATGAGAGATTTTTTTTTGGCAGATTAGCATTCCATTTCGTCAACGCTATCTATGGATAGACTACTGCTAAATCTTGAGCAAGCTGGGTCATGTAGTTTGTGTTTGACAGCTCTTGAAAGCACACGACCTCCTGAATTTTAACGGAAATGGAACAAAGCGAATTTCGTGTCCTAATTAAGCATTATTTTTTGCGTACAAAAAACCCTAACTGAAACGAAAATAAGGCTTGATAAATACTATGGGGACTTTGCACCATCAATTTCAATGGTTAAGAAGTCGTTTACTGAGTTTCGTTGTGGTCGTACAAGCACAAGTGACGCCGAACGTTCAGGGCGCCCAAAAGAGGTCATAACGCTAGAAATCGTCGATAAAATCCATAGAATAATATTAAACGATAGAAGAGTAAAAATGCATGAGGTGGCTGAAGCTGTAAGCATCTCAACTGAGCGAGTATATCATATTTTACACGAATATTTGGACATGAGAAAAGTATCCGCGAGATGGGTGCCGCGAATGCTTACACTCGACCATGGGCGCAACCGTGTAACCACTTCAAATTCCATCAATTGGGCTACGAATCGCTACCGCATCCAGCATATTCTCCAGATTCAGTCCCCTGCGACTATTTCCTGTTTCCAAACCTCAAGAAATGGCTTGGTGGTAAGAGATTTGGGTCGAATGAAGAGGTCATCACCGAAACAAACGCCTATTTTAAGGTCCTTAAGAAAACTTATTATTTGGAAGGAATAAAAAAAATGGAAACATGCTAGACTAAGTGTATCGAGCTAAAAGAAGATTCTGTTGAGAAATAAAAAGCTTATTAGCCAAAAAAAAATCTCTTATTCAAAAAGTCACTGATTTATCAAACAGCCCTCGTATCGCCCATATATTTCCACAGTTACTTGAGATACAAAGCGACTTCTTAGATAACCAGAATGCTCGAGCAAAGCAGTATTTTCACGTCACTTTAGAGGCTACATCATTTTTTTCATGAGACTTCTACCATGAAGTGTAAAAAGAAGGACCCGTTAGGCCGAAGCATAACGCTGGTTATCAATTTTTACGGTTTCTCAGGGTAACACAAAACTTTTGAGAAGGCCAAAAACTCCATAGAAGCTGTGTTATTACGTGACCTCAAAGGAGACATATCCTCCTCTATTGGACTGCTTCAAAGTGGAGACCTATGAACCCATGGAATAAAAATTCCCAAAAGTCTTGACATTCATTATTCGAAGGAAAGAATATAGGCTCTTTGTTTTACGTCCATTATTCATTTGATTCCCGGAGTCTCCATTTCCATGGGATGTCACCTAGAGTGAGGTATTAGTAATCGTCCCTCCGTTGTTCATTATATTCTCATTCTAGAGCGTCTGCCTATACGCGCCTACTGGCTGATTTAAAATTGAATTCCAGAGCGGAAATCCTCTTCTCAGGAACACGTCCGTCGATCGCTATTGCCGACCTCATTCAAGTTAGGTGTATAATGCACTCGTCTATAGTGCACATCCTATTCTTATTGAAGGTACATACACACATGTGCTTCGCATATACACAGGTATGATTGCATGGATGTACGTCTCGTGTGTGCTTTTTACGCGTCTCACGTACATTGCTGGTTCATCGGACAGCTCGCCAAACAGCCTTCAGGCTGCTGAGGTTATTTTTCTACCGGTGGTCTGTATATGCTGGAATATCGGGAAAGGGGTAAATGGTAGTGGAGAAATGTCCACTTCCAGAGTTGCACTTTATGCACGTATGAATACGAACGCGTGATCCGAATTTTATGATCACCCTCGTCCAGAATCGCCACAAAATTACTATGAAATCACCTGCCGCAGAACTGATTTCCTGCTCGACCTATTGGAAACTTCCTCATACTGAGCAGCTCTGAAAGGCGCTGATTGCATCATTTTTATATAGATCAGTTCCGATTATGAATTATTATATAGTAACTGACTAATTTCTTCGCGGATAGTTTTTTGGATAATCTAATTTTCGAGGAAAAAACTATCCTATGTACTGTTCCAATATGAAGTTATGTGGAGAGCCTCCGTGAATAATGTTGTTGAAAAAAGATGTAGGTGCACGAGACTTCCATCTAAGAAGTTCAGGAATCGATTTTGGAGTCGGATACCCATGAGAGAGTTCTTTATGCACTTCTATTAGAACTCTGATGGCTTGGAACCCACCTTCAAATTTTTTTTCCCTTAAAAACATCAGTGATATTTCTTCAAGTGATTACACGACTTTACCAATCAATTTCGAATTGAAAACTGGAGTTGGAAATTTCCTCCTAAACATACTATGAATGTTCATGGAAGATGTTATACACTGGGACTTCAATCGGAGTCTCCATAGTAAATTTTGGTTCAAGAATGACATTCGGGATCATGGGATCCAAGGGGGATGAGCAAAGGGTGCTGCGACCACCACTGAATGAAGCAATGACGTAGCAACAAAGCGCGCAATACCCAAGCGGTCAATTTTTTCAGATCGTTTGAGTGCGTACCTCAAGCGGTGCCTCGAAGCAGGTACCTCGTGTTTTATTGTGAAAAAGAGAATCATAAAGGAATAGTTCGAATCGGCTTTACGATTTATGTTAGAGTCAGTCTGCTTTTTGTCCTCAACCATTGAAGACTATACCCAAACCCTGACTCAAATTTAAATACTAGTGTATGTATTAATAGAACTGAAGAGGGCCCTTCTTCCCTCTCGTTCCATACATATATTTATTCAAAAGTGTAAAATCGAAAAAATCACTATAAAAATGGAGTAGAATAAAGAAAAAGAGTACCCTCCGAACAGATTGCTTCAAATATAAGAAGAAATCAATTTTTGAATTAACATTTCAGAGAAGATTTAGAACGCATGAAGTTGAAAACATTCTAATTTGCAGCTTGATTGCTTGTTACTGGACGATTTGAAATTTCCGATAAAAAAAAAGAGTGGAAAAAGATAAATGGACAGCAGAAGAGATCAAATAATTCAGGAAGAAGATGAAGATGCTGGAAAAGGATGAGAAGAGTCAAACGTGCAGATGGATACAGTGATAGGGAAAGTAGAAACAAGATTTGAGCATAATGTTGAAAAAATAGTGAACAAAGTTGGGGAAGAGGTAGCTGAAACGTAGAATATGAGGAGAAAATTGAGCGAGAAAAGAATGCAGATCTTGAAGGAACATTAGAAGCAGCACAAAAAATTATATACAAAAGAAATAAGGAGTAGTAGAATATGTCATGTGATGAAAACGAAGAGGGAAGAGGATGGGAGGATTGAGGAGAAGGCAGGAAAGACCCAAACGAAGGTACAAACACGCGAAGTATTAAACAGAGAAAGAAAAATAGAAATGTGTTCATCACGAGATTAGGATGTTAGAACACAAAAAATGTTTCATGCAGTTGTTTACGCTATAGGGCAGAGATACTGACATTTGAGAGAGAAAGGAGATATAGAAATCACGAGGAATGTATCTTCTCAAATTTTGGAAAGAAACTGGGTCATGTTATGGCGGATTTCACGTTCGTAGCCGGATAGTATCACGAAGAAGTAGGAGGAAGATGAGAGAAGGTTTTAGAGCCAACGCGATGAGGAGAAGCAAGGATAGAGCTTTTTAGAGTTTGACGGATAGGAGAAGAAGGAAATATTAACTAAGAGGATCCGGAAAAAAAGGTAAGGAGAGGCGTGTGATGGACACAAGAATAAAGGATAAATGAATAATGTCACAATAAATGGTGAAAGGTACTAGAAGGAAAGAATTATCCAAATATATGAAAAGATGATAAGGAGGAAAAAACATACAGGGAAATAGGATCCTAGGTTTTTGGTTTGAAGCAGGAAGAGTAAACAAGACGTGGGTAAAAAAGAGAATGAAAAGTGCAAGTAAAGTGAAGAGGTAAGCGTGGACTATAGGAGAGAAAAGGTTAAGGACGATTGGAGTATGAGAGTGTAGACGTCCAGTCTCCTAGTGATAACAGTGTTAGGTTATGGAGTAAGGGGAAGGCGGGAAAGGGAAGCTGTCTCATGGAAAGGCAGGTTTCACGTTGGTAGGAGGATAGTGTCACGAGGAAGTAGTAGGAAGAGGAGAGGAGCTTTCGGAGTGAACGCGATGAGGAGAAGCAAGGAGAGAGCTCTTCAGAGATAAACAGATAGGGGAAGAAAGAAAAATTGACTATGAAGATCCGGAAAAAAATGAAGAGAGGCGTGTGATGGACACAAGAATAGAGGATCAAGGAATCGTGTCACAATAAATGGTTAAAGGTGATGAAAGGAAAGGATTATCGAAACATCTGAAAAGATTATAAGGAGGAAAAACAAACAGGGATATAGGATCCTAGATTCTTAGTTTGAAACAGAAAGAGAAAATAAGGTATAGGTGAGAAAGAGGATGAAAAGTGCAATAAGAGAGTAAGAGAATAAGCGCAGGTTATAGAAGAGAGAAGGTTATATGAGAGAGAAGACCCAATGATGATTGGAGCATGTCAGTATGGACGTCCAGTCTCCCAGCGATAACAGTTTTAAGTTTTGGAGTGGAAACCGAGGGATGGGAAGAGCTAAAGAAAGTGAAAATTCTGCATGAGAGATTCCTTAGTTGAGTTATGAGTGTAAGTAGGAAGTGTCCAGGTTCTATGCTGCGGGAAGAAATAGAGGAAGAGAAAATAATGGTCAGGCTACCAGGGAGATGATAGATAATAGAATATAGGAATATTAAACATTCAAAATGTGGAAAAGGCAAAAAAAGAAGGATTGGCTATACTATGAAAGTAACGGGTAGAAGCTGTGAGTAGATAGAGAAAGAGATGAGGGCAAAGCAAGGAGAAAAGAGATGGGAGAAAATCTTAGACCCAAGGTGCAACAGCTGTTATAGGGTACTAAGGAGCAAAGTCAAAGCAGGAAACCTCAAAAAGATTAGAAGAAAGAGAAATTGGAATAAGGAGTAGGGACATGCGAATATCCGATAGATATGGATGGAACTTTGTGTAGAAGATATAGGTATGAGCAGGAATCATAATTGTCTGTATTAGAGATGTGTACAGGTGACGATAAAGAAGAGGAAAGTAAGATACACAGAACAAAGTGTATTTAGGATGAGAATATAAAGGGTAAGGAATGGATGGAACGAGCTAAAAGAGAGTAGAGTCTTCCTCCACTATATTGCATATTCCTATTCCCCAGCTTGCTACACAAAGCTGCTACGTATGTCTTGTGTTCAGTTTTAGTTGAAGCACGTTAAGCCAGTGTAGCCGACACAGAAGTGTTCTGATAACGTCAGAAAATTTTCCTGCCTTTTCAACAGTCACATTGTCTTTATAAGGCATTGAGGCGACCTTAAACTCTTAAAAAGTAAACGGAAAGAGCCTCTCTTCACAAAAATTATTATTCCATGATGGTAGGAAAGAGGATAAATAAAGGCAGTGGAAGGTAAGTAGGCCAGAAAATGTGTGTGGAAGGATCCCTGGGCGTCGCGTCGGCTGTATCCAGATCCAGCGAGCATAAGCAATTAAGATAGTTACTTGGTTATGAGACAAAAAGACAGGGTAGACCGAAGGTAGAAAGGTAATTACCGTGGTAACGACCTGCCTCCGCGAGCGACCGTATACTCCAGCAAGGCGCGGCTTCTGGGGAAATTACTGCTGGAAAAATTCATGCCACGGAAGATTTGCTTAAATTAATTTACAGCGTATTCGCTGCGAGGAGAAGCTGCGCGAAGAAAGAAGAAGGAGATGAAATTCAATTTAGACTCCGGGGTGAATTCGCGCGGCTGTTCGAACGACCAGTTGGATACGTTTGGAAATTGAGATCCATCTCTCTTATCCATGGTCTTACAGGAAAGTGGAATTTATGGAGAACTTCTATAAAATGCTCTTATCAAGAATATTTTACTAGAGTCATTAACCTCATTATCCTCTCGTTGTAAATGTTTTTTAATTACACGAGATATAATTTTTAAAATTCTGAATAATCCCATATGTGAATAAAGCAATAATATTTATAAAAAAAGGATATTACATTTATCATTGAAACAGTTCTGTAAATATTTTCTTTATTCCGAAGTGGTTTGTTATTTTTCCCTTTATATGTTGTAATTTTATCATTCAAATATGAATGTTTATGAATTATTTTTTCCAACAAAACCTGGTACTTTTCGTTTTGAATAACAACCTATATGAAGCAACAGCTCAACTTCTTCAAACTTCCGAAGTTCGTCACGATTCAGGAGAAAGGAACTTTTTTGGCGACCCTTCCTTATCTGGAAAGCAGAAAAGTTTTTAGGAAAACAGTTTTAGCCGTCGCAAAACTTTAGAATATCAGTTCATCATCTTTCAATAAAGCTAGATCTCTCATAATCCTATAATGAGTAGAGATTTTTAGTTCTGATAACGGAGAAAGTTAATGATACCACACATCACCATCGCGCTGGTAGTGTGAAGTTTTCATTGTTCCTCAATCGCTGGAATTCTACTTCTGGTGTGCACCGTTTCCACGCAGATTCTTTTATACTTTTTGGAGACATGAGCAGGTGAAAATTATATCAAACCAATATATTGCTGAATTGCAAACTCGCGTATGCAAATCAAAAGATCTTTACAGCAAAATCAGATAATGGTTTACACCAGGGGTGTCCAACGCAAGATTGGCGCGCTCCCACTTTCTTCCCCTTCTTCGAGCGCTTCATCGAGGATTCTCTCATCGTACCACCACGGGCTTCGTCTCACTACGCCTGACCACGCCTACTCGCGCGCACTGTTCACACAGCCCGTCCACCGAGGACCCCTTTCCACATCGCGATCCCCGCATGAACGCATCCGAGGTGGTAAGAGAGGATTGACGAGTGACAGTTATTTACACCGTTGCTCACGCGTTGGACACCTCTGGTTTACATAAATGATCAGCAGACTGGATGCCAACATGAAGAATCGGTTTCGTGAGATAAACGTGAAAAGAAAAGGAGTGATAGTATTTGAGAGGAGTGGTAAGAAAACCGTAAGCAACATTGAAGTATACTTATTTGAAGAGATGAACAATTCAAAATCCTTTACTTCTAGCGATAATTTTTTTGAAATTGTAGGTGGAATTATTGCGTCTTACGGTTATCATAAAATTAAGAACAAAACAGAGCAAAAAAACATTTTTAACTTAGAAATTTTATTTTCAATTAAAGCTTCCTTCTTCAAAACTTCCACATTCCGGTAGCAGTTCGCATCGTATTCAAAGAAAATTCAATCTGAATGAAATAACATCAAAGTTAATATATTGAAATTAATTATAGTTAATGTGATCCTATAATATCGTAAAAGAACATAAATTTTAATTTTAATTACCTGAGTCGATGAAAATATATTTTTAAGAATGTCCCAAAACCTCACAAATGGTGAAATTGAAGTATTTTCAATAATATGTCACATAGCGAAGTCAAGTTCCAACAATCGATGTCGTCAGACTTTAAAAAATAATAGTGGGGAGTGATAATTGAAGTCTCAAAATATATTGAAGACTTCAAATACATTATAGTTACATTGTTCAAAAAAACTTTCGTCGAAAAGACGTTTCTTGCTTGGAACGGACGAACAGAAAGTAAACAGCTGATACAGAAGACTTCCGTTTAGCTGAACCGCTACGCGACGTAAACATTCGTTTAGCTGAACTCGGAAGAAATTCCCACCAGTGTCCCCCTCCGCATGGTAGTTTCTAGAGGTGACTTCTGGATGGTTGCTACCATCAGTTGCTTTCTTCTGGGGGTAAAGTGGGCCGCTTGAGTTCAGCTAAACGAGAGTTCAACTAAGCGGAAGTTTTCTGTATATAAAAATGTAGAACTTTACATGATAGAAGAAGAAAGATATTATTTTCTGATGCTTTGATAAATTGCGTTTAAATTAAGAATTTTTGTCAATAAATCAAGTGATGTGTTAGGAAATTTATTTGAAAAAATAGAATCATTAATACGTATTTGGTGAGTGTTTTTTTATTACCTAAAATTTTTATATTTTTGAACTCAAAATCGAAATAATGATAAAAATATCCAAGAATGTTGTGCTAAACCTATATTAGCTGTATAAAGGAGTTTTTCGGGGTCGCTGATTAGGAATCTGAAGTCAAAATTTCAACAACAAAAATGGCGGATCCAATATAGCGGTCGAGTATGCTAAGTTAATTTTTTTATTATTCCAAAATTGGTATAAGGGAGTTTTCAGGGTCACTGATTACGAATCTTAAGTCAAAATTTCCAAAAGCAAGATGGCGGATCCAAAATGGCGGTCGAGTATGCCCAGTAAATTTTTCTATTCTTTCGGACATTGGTATAAGGGGGTTCACGGGGTCGCTGATTGCGAATCGAGAGTCAAAATTTCCAAACACAAAATTGCGGATCCAATATAGCAATCGAGTATGCCTTATCAATATTCTTATTCTTTCCAAATTAGTATAAGGAGATTTTCAAACTCGGTCGTTACGAATACGAAGTCAAAAATGCAGAAAAATACAATCATATCATTATTTGAAGATATTTTTCAATATCACAGTATTTATTAATGAATAGAAGTAGAATTAGGTTTTGCAAACCCATTCTGTTCAACAGTGCATGAGCAATCTGTAAAAGTTTATAGTGAATATATGTTAATTTATAGTTTTTTTTTAATGAGTGATGTTTAGTAGTTTTTTGAGTTTTTTTGTTATTACCTATGGATTAGATAATAACTTTTATTCTCCTTCGTCCTTTTTTACAGTTTCTTTGAATCTTCATGATTATCAATTTTCTCGCAATCCTGAAAAATTTCCTGCAGCTGGAATTTGTAATAACGCTCTGCTAGTTGCAAAAACCATCAAACTGAGGTCCCTGTTTTTAAAGCTAATTTGAGTACGTCAAAATTAATGGTGCTAGTCATTTTTTCCGATACAAATTTTGTTATATTTATTTGAATGCAGATTTATTTTCACACATTATTTTATATGTGAGTTGTATAAAACGAATATAAACACTATTCTATTGGATACAAAGAATCTAAAAAATCGATCAAATCGGCGATTTTTCCGCCAAAAATTATGGAGAAACATTCTAAATCGATCAATTTATAAAACACTTAGGGATATTTTTCCTCCAATGCTTCGATGAAATCTTGTTGGAAATATATTTATCAAATAATATAAATTTAAAGAGTTGTTGGAAAATGCAAAAAAATATGTTTCTTGTTTGGTTAAGGCCCTGCAACTTGAAAAATTAAATATTTCAAAAACTAAAGCTAATTCGGAAAAATTGCTGTCACCGCGCTTGAATTCAGTGAACCCAGATTAAGATAAAACACTGGTGACCTAGTTTGATGGAAAAAAGTCTTTCAGTCTAGTGCAGTGTAACTACTTTAAAAAAATTGAGGCTCTGCGTATAACATAAATTAAAAGATTGAATGAATTCGATTTACCTCCCTCAGAAGATTTTGATGAAATTATATGGATTGAAAAATAGAGTCACCAGAACCCTCGAAAACACTTATTAACAAAAAGAAATGTGAAAAAAAATACTAGCTTTTACTTCTGGCCAAGTTTTTGGGAATCTAACCCACTGCGCGACGCACAGTGGTTGAAAATCCCAAATTTCCGGTCGAAACCCCCAAATTTGTAATAATCGTGTTGAACGTTACACATCCGGAAGTTTTTGGGGTCGCCGAATTCGAAAATTATATTTGTTTTTCAAAATTCCAAATGGCGAACACAAAATGGCGGACGAAATGCATGAAAAATAGAGTTTAAAATGAAAATCAACACGTACCTTATACACGTACACTGATTTCCATCTCGATCGGAAGCGGACGATTTTCGAGGTTTTTACCGGAGATTTGCGATTTTGAACCACTGTGCAGCGTCTAGTTCGCGCCCGATCGAAGCATGGGTGATAATCACGCTGTGCTAAAATGGGACACTTAAGTCACACGTATCGTACAACATTTCATGGTACTGATTAACTTCAATTCGCACTTAGTGCTCGCCTATCCGCGACTTAAAATAGATTAGTATGGCGCCGTGAAGTGAGAGCCCAAGCGATAGCGAGGATCATAAGCACGGTGCCACAATGACCTGTTTAAGTCACGGATAGGCGTTACTTGAGTGCGCATTTAAGTCACACAATGCTTTGAATAAAATTTCTGGGTTTAAAACATTTTTTGGCTCTGTTTTATTCCTAATTTTATGATGACCGTAAGACGCAATGAATCCATCTACTTTTTGAGTAAGCAACATTGTCTTGAATGATAGGAGGGTGAAGCAAGTTCATTATTTTGTGTATCATGGAAGTTCATACATTGCTGACAAAAAGATAGATGCATAGATTACCTGAATGGAAAATGAGAGTAGGAAGATTATCAGAAGTTTATGAGCTTTTACTGCGAGGAGAAATGTAACAAATAAGGCTGAAATTCCGATGCCAAAGCCTGTCTGTTTACCAACAATGCTGCATGGTAGCAGTACCTGAACGTTTCAAGCGAAGAACGAGAGCAAAGTCAACGCAATCGGCATGCAATTTCCATGCGATATGTGCAGTAGAACGCTAGTAGACCAAGTCAGTAATGAGTGGATTCTTGAAGAAAAAGGTGCAGGAAAATAATTAATCAACAATCATTATTGATTCATTGGTAGCTCTAAAAAAGCATCGAGAGCTCCTCATATTACCTCCAACAGAATCTGCTGCTACGCACAGTGGTTGAAAATGAAGGAAAGCTGGCCGAAAGTCGGAAAAAAAATTTTCCCCAAACCTATTTTCGTTGATTGGTAATACTTGAGTGATGTTTTCCTCATCTTTTTTCATCGCTGTAGTTGAGCAAACGTTCTTACTTGCTCCTAGTTATCATTTCAAAATTGACTGCCGGGAGTGATTCGTGAAACGTTCGTAACGGTGAAAAAAATCGTTCGTTCCGAAAGTGCATCACTTTTTAATGGATTATCGGATTTTAATTCTACAAAATGGAAGTATAATTTTCTGTTCTTTACAGGAAATACGAAGTCATATTCTTTCACTTTGATATCTTGTGAATCTAATAGAAAAAAAAATAAAATGTTTACAATTACAAGTATGCATTCAAAAACGTTTTTAAAAAAAACCCAAACCCCCGCTTCAGAATTTTTTTCTCATGCCAACATAACCTTCGAGTAACTTATATCAAAAGCCTAACTGCCACTTATTGCAACTTTCTATATTATCGAAAAAAGTTTCGCAAACAATATAAAGACAGAAAATGTAAAGGGATAAAGTTCCGAAAACAGCTCACCTCCGATCAATCCGAAACTTCGTATACCTATGAATTTCAACGCGCTAATCACAAGTATGATTGTGAAAATGCCCGCAGATTTGATTTTTATGGTGAAAACCATGAAAAACCCATGAAAATCATGTTTCTTTACGGTCATCCCAGTATATAGTAAAAAACAATAAAAAAGCTTCGAATAAGAATTGTGGATCCTTTGGAAATACATTTTTCATGTTCAACATATTTTTACCCTACGACTGAAGGTTTTCGACTAAAAAGACGAACTTAATATCAAATTCTTAATCAGCGACTTCGAAAATCACCGCTAACAATTCTTTGAGTAAATCAGATGTAATTTTTCAGTAGTCGTTTGCCATTTTTAATCCCGCATTTTGTTTTCGACGAACTCAATATCAAATTCTTAATCACCGACCTCGAAGACCCTCGTATCCAATTTTTTGAGTGAATCAGATATAATTCTTCAGTAGTCATCTGCCACTTTTGATCGGCCATTTTGTTTTTCGAAAAATTCAATATAAAATTCTAAATTAGAGACCTTCGAAACCCGCTTAAACTTTTCTTAGAGAAAATCGAATGGAATTTCTCAATATTCATCCGCTATTTTGCTTTTTGACAAACTCAATATCAAATTCTTCATCAGCGACATTAAATACCCCAATATGCCATGTTTAAGAGAAATCGGACGATATTTCCGATTTTTGACCAGCTTTTTGGGATTTTCAACCACTGTGCCACGTTAGAACAACACCGGTGAAAAACGATCCTTGAACTACATCATAAACTCAACATTGTGCTACTAAAACATCATTGCGACAAATTTCGAACTTTGTAGTTAACTCTCAACATAAGAGAGAAACTGGCAGTGGTGTTCTAAAAGCGTAAAAATTGTCATAACTATCCTCTTTTCAAGATCCTTGGAGTCTAAACACCAATCGCGACAGTTAGTTGCCCTCAAAGTGCTATCGCGAGCGGAACGAGAAGAAAACGAATTTAAATTGACTTTTGTGAGGATGAGAATAAACGGCAAAGAAGAAAACTGCAGAGGACGAGGTTGAATTTTCTAGCAGGTTCTCCCTGAAAATAAACTCTGAGTTACGGTCCTATTCAAAATTCAGATTTAGGAAAAATTGTACAAGAAAATGTGCTCCTCGAGGAATGATTTCCTTTTTTCATTATTCATTGGTAGCTGAGTTAATATCATATAATTTGTAACTCTGATCATTGCTGCTCTCCTTTTCACTGCATTAATTACACAAACGAAATTCTAATTCATAAAATCGAAGGCTCTCAAATTCTGGGACCCTTTGAGTTCTTATTTAATGACAAATTGCTTTCATTGAAACCTCAATTCTTAATCTTAGGAAGATTTGTTGATTCAAGTGGCTCACGATTAGAATGCAAAAAATCGATCCAAGCACTTAAATCTCCTCTGGACGTTAACTATTTTATCCACCACCTGCTCACTCTCACGTAAGCATCCTAAAACGAGTTCCCCATGCGGAAGTCACGGAGTGGATATATTGGTGTTTTTCCTTTGGATCCCGGACGACCCATTAGTGGAAGTATCGATTGTCAGGCGTTTCCTAAGGGGCTCTACTCAACTAACACAGAAAGTGGAGTCTCTCCCAATAGGGTCAGTGGTATCAGCGCTTTCCACTTTTCCATTTTCATATGATAACAAATAGAAGATATTTCCGGATCCTACCCAACAAGCTGACTCTTGAGTCCTCCAGGACAGATTTGCCATTTCTGAAGTGAAACTTTTAAAGGCGTTTTGTAACCTGGCTACACGGTGACGCTTAGCAGTGAAACGGTGACGCTCTAGTGCAGTGACACTTGCCTCATGCTACCAATAAAACACCCTGCACAGTAGACATGTGTGAGATTTGCGTATAGCAGCACAAATGCACGATCCACTAGATAAGCATGAATTGTGCATAGCAGCACGATTAGCCGGCACGCTAGCGCCGAGATTTGTGACAAGAAGGTATCAGTAAGGCCTTTGACGTAACTGCGTACTTTGAGAAGCCTAAAATCACAACGGGTAAATCGCCGAAAAGACTTTACGTCATGCAGTTGTGCGAAATGTGTATTTTCGGGAAAAAATCGTATAAAAATTCCGTTAGAGAGAGAAACGAATCACGGCAATTGTATATAAAAAGCAGAATGTGTTTCGTGAATTAGGGAAAGGTATCAGACATTCTTTCACATCATCTGAAAGACGAGAAAACTCGAAAAAAATCTATGTAAACGCTACTTGCTAAGAACTGGAAACACAAAAGAAAAACTACTATTGAATTCAAATTTTTTCTAGAATAAGAAAGTTCTTTATCAGGTATTCATCACCAGAAAAATATTGAATAAGGTCTTGCCACGCATGGATGAAAACCAAGATCTGTTTTCTACTCTATCGGAAAGAAAAGATGTTGTGTTTCCTCAAGAAAGTGAAGAAAAGTGTCAGGTCTACGCTGGATAATTGTCAAGCAAAATAGAACTTTTGATTATCCTTTCGAGGTCTTGGGCAGGAAAATAATTGGTGCCAAAGAACTATAAGGACCATGTTAAGAAAACATTCAAGATTTTGTAAATATTCACAGGAGCAATGCCCATGAGTTCGAAGTTGACCATAAAGAGGAAGAAGACAAAACAGATATATGTAGAAGCGCTGTTTAAGCAAAATGAATATCTAGGTTAGTTTCTGAATCAAAAAATTGTTGATTGTCCTACAATAATTTTATAATCTGGTATGTGAATCTTATTATACTCTATTCCATTTTACTCTATTGCATTTTGTTTAAGGACAAAGCAGCAAAAATGTAATGGCGAACGACAAACAGGAGTTTTGTTAGATCCATTCAACAATCCTTCCAGACAATTTATTGTCATATTAAAGTAAAGTTTGAAAGGAAAATGAAGTAATAGAAAATGAAAGCGAATACGTACATGACCAAACAATATTTAAAAGAGGAGGATCTTTTACAGCAACTGCGAAGATCATCAGCAACAATAAACATATATTACTTTGTGTTGAACCTCAAATCAAAGAAAGTGACAATAACATCCAAGAGTAAGTAAGTTTTACTGAACTCAACAATATATCTTATTTCTTTGAATCAGACTTCGAACTTATATTGAACGTAAATGACTTGTTAACAGCTACGCTATTTTGTTAAAGCTTTTCCGGCTTTAACGAATACATTCTCATCGGGTGTCTCGTGCTGCGCACTCGATAAGAATCTGTCCGAAGCGTTAACTCTTCTATATTACCTCTAACTCTAATGCATCAAATGTATATAATATTAATTTATATGCCTCGTACCTTGTTTTGCATTATTTTTTGTGCGATCAATCTTAGAATTTTCGATTTTTTTACAAAATTCAAAAAGTTGTACTCACGATCTTGTAGGGCTCCCAAAAAGAAATATTTTTTTCTCTCTGAATTTCTTTTCAGCCTTGCATTTTTTGGCTAAAAATTCTCATTTCCGTTTATACTCTTGAATTTTAAAAATACCACAACTCTGACAATTTCGTTTTTACCAAAACATCTACTACAAGAAACCGTAATCTGAATTTTTGAGTCCTGGAAAAAAAAGTTGAAGAAAGTTTTCGAAATGCTCCCCCTCTTCTATTTTTGATTCAAAATAGCTGGTGAACAAACTCGACTTGTATTTTTGGTCTTCCGAAATGGGTGCTAAAGCTCGATCGAATATGATCATTCTTTCGAAAGATATCAAGTTCACAGATTATTTTAAACAATTTTTTGTGCTCTAAAAATTGGATTTTTCGATTTTTTGAAAAAATTCAAAAAGTTGTTTTCACAATTTTGTAGGGCTCCTAAGAAGAAACTTTTTTTCTCTTTGACTTTCTTTTCACTCTTGCGTTACTTGGCTACAAATTCTCATTTTCTTTTATATTTTTGAATTTTAAAAATGCCGCAACTCTGAAAATTTCGTTTTTATCGAAAAAAATTATAAGGATAAATTGTCTCACTTTCAAAGTGCTACAAGAAATTGTGCTTACAATTTTTGATTCTTGGAAAAAAAAGTATACAGTTATCGAGTATACAGATTACAGACTACAGACTACAGACAGACACCTTTGTGAAAATCATTTTTTTCTGACTCAGAGAGTCGCAAAACGTGGAGATTTGATTAAATCCGCGAATGTCAATTTTCGCATAAAACCAATACCTTCTCCTTCAGAATGAGAGTGTAAAAACTGATGAAAACTGTTACAATGCTACAAGTCATCCACTATTCGGAGAGGTTCAGACTACACAACTAATTTAAAATTATATTCTACCAGAGTTACGCATTTCACAAGGGTTTGTGAAAATCTTAAGAAACTATTCAAGGCAACCCTTCTCATGCCACTTGAAGAACATGTTGTTATAGAACATTGACAAGAATGTTTTAAAAATTAGAACAATGAAAAAGGTTTAGGATTGTGGTCGGAATAGTCAGGTAAGGCTTTCTTATGAGAATTTCTCAAATTTTCTTCCTGCACTTAAAATAATATTATCTCCTGCTCTGGTACCAGATTACCTTCAGAACAGACATGTCTCTATCAATTTAGGTGAAGATAACCTTGTATTTCGCAAAAAAATCAGAAACATCCAAATTAGGATCAGAGTTCTTTTTCACTATTTTTGAGAAAAGATAGGCTGCGATTTCAATTTTTATGGATGTAAGTTACACGGTCCTATTACAAACAATATCTCGTATTCCCTTGCGTTGGACATTTTCGCTAAACACAAGTTTCATTGAGAGACACCGTGAACAGTTTCTAGAAGAAAAATGAAAGGAGAGGCAAAATATGTAGTTGGCCACTCGTAATACCAAAGTCATACGACAAGAGTTCCATGAGTTGGCTGTGGCTGAAGTTTCACGTCTGACGTGCGTGGTTTCAACATACATTTTTGTCGAAGTTTCCAAGAACTGATTTTGAAGTGACTTGGGCGTAATGCATTCGGCCAAGATGTATTTGAATAATTCGAAATCTTCTCCGTTTTTTCCTTTTAGCCGTTTATTTGTTCAATGTTAATATGTTCAAACATGTTTCATCCGTCGACGCCGGACCTCATCAGTTCATCAACTTGTATTTTTCTGTTGATAAATTTTAATGTTACACTATGGATAATCATAATTATAACAGATTGACGAAAATTTTCTTACCGTGAAATTGGAGACATTTGCTTATATTCATATGTGTATAATCAATGGTCGTTGAAATTTTTGTTTTGTTTTTAAAATATCACGAAGAGAGTGCGTCAACAATAATTGTCACATAGAAAGTGCGTTGAAAATGTATAATATATAGAAGAGAGCTTTTCCCTATGGTCCAAGGGAAGTGTGTTTTTTCACATTATTTGATAATTTCCGTGGGCCAACACTTCACACGTAACCTCTGGGACCATGGAGATTCTAACAATTTATTCTTGTGTCCACGTTACTTATATTTAGGTGTTTATTCCTAGGTTTGTATACCGAGATCATGTATTTAGTGAGTGACGTCATTCATCAATATATTTGAAAGAATGTCTCTGTCCTTGATGCTTGGTGTTTAACATTGGATATTTTATGTTTTTGTAATTATCACACCCGATCATGTTTTATCTGATCACATATGATAATACATCATTTCATGAGACATTCTTTGTTTGATAAAAAATAAAAAGTATGTATAAATTTTATTTTTTTATTTTTCATTTTTCTTTTTTTTTCTTCTATATTTTTTAATTTTTTATTTTAATATCTTTATTGTTTTATCTAAAACACAATCAAACGTTTTCAGTAAAGAAGAAATGGCCAAAACTAGATTCAATTAAATAGTCATATATACGACTTAGATATTGAATTTCCATTTTAGTGTTAACTGATAGCTTATTCTTTTTGATATGATACATTTCTTTGAAAAGCCTGCGTTTAAAATTTTTTTCCGTGTCCAGTATGTTCACATTGTCAATATCAAAATGATGATCTTCTTCATAAGCATGTTTAACAAGTGATGTGGTTCTATTGTCTTTTTTGCAGTCGTAGATATGTTCTTTTATACGTTTTGTGTCGTTCTCTTTGTTTGTCCAATATAGATGCCTTCACAACCTTTACAATTGATACCATAGATTATATTGGATTCCTGCATTTTGTTTAAAGTGTCTTTACCAGTGTTGAAACACCTGAAACTATCTTTGTTTGATACGAAAACCAGCTTTATGTCAGTATTTTTGCAGATTTTAATTATTGTCTTTTTCAGGTGTTCAATATAGGAAATCACCATTTGTTACATTGTTCTCTTTTGTTTGTTTATTTGAGAAGTTTTTTGGGTTAGTGATGTGTTCAAGCCTAGTTTAATGAATTTGTTAAATAATTTTGATGGGTAACTGTTTTCCAAAAGTGTGTTCTTTACAATGCTTAGGTTTTTTTTCCAGAAAATGGGATCAGCTAGTTTTATTGCTCTGTCTATTAGTGAATTTATCACACTAATTTTGTACTAGAAATCGCAATAGGAATCGAAATGATGATGTTTTTGGTTGAAAAGTTAACTGCTGTCAGATATATCCGCTTTAACGTGCCGGCTAAACGTGCTGCTACGAACAAAGTACACTCTCTAACTCTGTAAGTGATAGGAGTGGGGAAAGTGTTACTAAACTGGAGCGCCATCGTTTTACTGTTCAGCGTCAACGTTTTGCCAGTTCACAACAAGAAAATATGTTCTTCACTGGACTTCTGCCTTTTTCATATGAAATCGATTTTCATTCACCTGGATTTGATTTCTCCACTTAAATTAAACTGAACTCAAGTAGGAGTGAAATATTTCTTCATTTTTTTATAAAATTTTCATTTTCATTTTCATTTGCGTTTTTTAATTTAGTGCATATTGTGTGAGGAATTCGGTTTCTGAGTTGATAAGGAAAAGGATTCGTCTACTCACAGAAATTCTGTGCAGGAGTGATATGGTTGAACTCACCTGAAACAGAAAAGAAGGATGGTTTTAAATATGCAGATAAACCTATTTTATTCAAAAGTGTCTGGCATTTCAGCGTTATATGAGAGCATTGTTTCGCGTTATTCATGTATTTCTAAATAGAGATACAGGAATACGGGTCAATATCACGTCACCTGCGGCAAGTATCATTTGCGACAAGCCTCTCCTGTGGCACCTCTCCCAAGCAGATTGCGAATATTAGAGCAAGCCTCCCAAACTATATCGTCTCCCTGCAGCATCTCGCCCGCTTTGAAATTGCAGGAGTGAGGCAAGTCTCCTCAACCCGATTAACCATTTTCGCTATGTGACCTACATTATTCCCATAACCAGTCACGGGGATGCCTTCTCGTTTCCTCACGAAGCCTAGAAAAAGAGGAAAGTGTGTGATCTACATTCTCCCCATAACCAATTACAGAGGTACCTTTGTGCCTTCACAAGACTCCGGAAAAGGTAAAGTATTTGACCTGAATCATTTCCATGAACAGTATTCTGATACTAAGAATTTACCTTGGGTGAGAGATGCCGCATTTTTGACAATTTGGACGAGAAGAGATGCTGCAGGTAGACAATTCGGTTTGAGAGGCTTGCCACAAAATTGGCAGTCTGCTCGAGAGAGATGCCGAAAGGGATGTGTATCGCAGAAGAGATCTTCCGCAAGGGAGACAGGCCGCAGGTGAGACTTGTCGTAAATAAGACTTGCCGCAGAAGAGACATGCTGCATCTGTTTTTATTTAGCCCCTATAATTACGCTCCCTTTCAAATATTCATTTTTTTTTTAATGCGGATAGCTCAACCTACTGAATAAATATTAATTTACCTTTAATTTTGGAATAACTCCTAATTTAAAAAAACCTGCCGCATAAGCAAATCTCCTTCGCGTGTTTATGCTCCTCAATTTTGTCGCATCTATCGTTCCATGTGCTTCGAGCTCGGGAATGTGAGAAACAACTCATTTTCTATGCAGATCTGGTAAAAATTGCTAGCAAATAATTGAATGAGACACAATTTCAGGCAGACCTGAGACGAAACTGCAGCTCTTATACCACCAAAAGTATTGTCTTCTGTAAAAAAATTTCTGAGCATTGCAGTTAAGAATTTCCGGTCAACCCATTAAAGGAAACACAATTTTGATTAGAGAAGAGCAAAATATCACTCTAGCTGTAACACACTTCTAAATATCATCCTCTTTCATAAAATTTGGTTTCCCATCAATTTTTCAAATTAATTTTCACTTCATGAAAATGACCCTTAGTTTGGAATTTCTCACATGCTTTTTTGCTGGAGGATAGGACAAAATGAAGGGGAACAATGTTTCTCAATATCCTAAAAAGAGCCCAAGGTCCTTCCAAGAAGGCCCAAGAATTTTCCTTCTTCTTGGGCTCAAAATGATCGTTGGTCATCTCAAATGTACAATCGGAGAAAAACGGATATATCCAAGTCTTTTTGGGGATGATTCAATCAAGGTTCAAGAATTAGATTCCTGGTATGATGTACTATGAAAGGAATAAAATAGTTAATGAATCACAAGATATCGTGAATTCATTTGCGAATAAATCCCCTAAAGTTTTTGAATTTTCTTCCAGCGTTACTAGTGATAAAATCTGATCCAATCGTTAAGCAATCGTGTCCAGTCTCAATTCGGTGTCTTTTAAGAGCTGTCATATTATCTACATTGAAATAACGAAATAAAATTACCCTCAAAATTACTTTTTGGATACCCTACAAAATGTTACTACACTCACGTCACTCCCCTACGTCTTCTCATCATACTTTCACTCAGGTGTAACCATTTACTTACATTATATGATGTTTCCTAAACTGTTCCAAATAACTATACACTATATTTATAAATTATATTCACTCCGAATTTTCATATAAAAACCTCTTTTATTCTTAAGCTTCTCAATGAAACTATATGTTTGAATCTATGTTTTAAATTGTGAAAATTAGTTTCCTTTTTCCAATAAAATTTTTTTCTTCTGACAGGCTCAAAAAGAGACTGTATCGAGTCCGAAACGTCGCCAAATTTTATTCTAATCAAATTTCTCTTTTTCCATTTCTCGGCCCTTTAAAACGCAAGACTACAAGTTACATTATTCGGAATTTTTAGGAACTCACTATGTAGTGTGTCAGCTGTAGCCGCCATGCTGCAGCCGCCATGCTGGATCCGCCACCTTGAAAATGGAAACTCTAGCCACAAATTTGAGATCATCGATCCTATATTGCCCAAATGCTACGACCATATTTATCGAAAATAAAACAGGCCTGCAAATATTAGGGTTGTATTTGTTGTTGGAAAGCGAGCAAAATTACGTGAAATTACGACTTTTGGGAGCACATTACGATAATACCTCGTGAAATTACGAAAATACTCAGAACTACTCGGTTCTCTCCGGTACCATTTGAAAGCCGCCGCCTTTTTTCTCTAAAGTTGCAATTGGAAGAAGACAAGTGAAAGGAAGAGTAAAAAGCAAGTAAAAGTTGATATCTCAGGACTAAGTCAGAATATTATCTCACACGACGTGGAATAGATCAAACTTTTCAAGTGACGTCTACTGAAGTGCGCTCTACAGTCTACAGTAAGTATACAGGGGCGAACTAAAGCTTTACAAGGCCCAGGACTAAAATGAAGATAAGGCCCACTTAAGGGCAGCAAAATGTTCAATCTTTCCATATAACCTTCGTACATCAGTTTTGATTATTGCATCATGCATGTGCAAAATTAAATTATAAGTACACAAATACGCAATGATATATTTTTCTTATTTTAAGAGTTCGCGGGGTCTTCTCAATGTTGGGGCCCAGGGCTATAGCCTCTGCTAGCCCCCCCCCCCCCACCCCCCGTAAAT
>WSXT02048151.1:0-13069 GCA_011762715.2 Neuroterus valhalla
CAATGCGAGGCTGGCAAAACGTAGGAAAATGCGTACGAGGCGAAGCGAGGAAGGCATAGCGAGCGAGCGAGCGGTCACAGTAATAAGGTATGGATGGATAATAATGTATAAAGGATGAACGGATGGTAGAATTAAGAATTTTATGCAAAAAAAAAAAAATTTGTAAAACATGGTGGTGTAAGCAAGTCAATTTTTCAAGGCCAACAGGCTGAAGAATAAATGGTTATCTATCTATCTGACAGATGATGGAAGAGTTTTACGGAATTTATTTTGAACATGTTAGTGAAGTGTGAGGGTAGAAGTTCGGGAGGTGAGTAAGGTTGCAGGAGGTAAGTGTAGAAATAAAAATTAGTTTCTTTTGAGTAGGGGAGGTGTAGTTTAAGTCAAAAGAGAAATTAGGGTTAGGTTGTAAAGAATGCATGCTGATTAATATTTGGGAAATTGATCGGGTGAGAGGAGCAAGTGGGTTCAGCGTATGGTTGGAGAAATAAAGGGGTGTCTGCAAGGGCTCTTAAGGGTGGAATGAAGAGGATAACTAAGAGAGTTCAGTAAAGTATAGGAAGAGAGCATAACGGCGGGAACTAAAAACAGAGATGTATGTTATTTGCAGTAACTGAAGGACGGGCAGGTAGTTACCAAGCGGAAAGTGATAACAAGAGCACTGAGAGTGAATTAGATGGGGCAGGATCTTTCTGCACACCACGTGGCTCGGTGTCCAGTGGTGCGCGAAGGAAAGGATAAAGCTAGGCAGGGTGAGCCAAGGGAACGAGAAGGCAAGTAATGCAATGTCTAGCACAACTGAAAGTGACGAACTCTTGCTTCAAAAGAGGAAGAGAGGCAAACAAGATGATCCGGTTGAACAGTGATACCCCAGGGATTTTCATTTCAAACGTCAGGGGTCTGAGTCAGGAAGTAAGGGGTGCGAGGGGTTACATGAGGGTCAAGAAAAGGAAAAGGGATAAAGAGATGGAAGATCTGGAGGAGAAAGAAGAAGGATGAGAGATAGTGTCGGTGTCAAGAAGGGTGTGGAAAAAAAGGGCAGACAAAAGATTGAAGAAGGTAGACGCTAGGTTAGTTACAGAAGATGGTGTTAGGGAGGACGGAAAGCAGAAAAGTATCTGGGACGAGGTTAAGAACTTGATTGAAAAAAAATGGGAGCGTTAAGTAACGAGATGGAGGAAAAGGATATGACGAGGAATGAATAATGACAATAGAATAATGAATGATAAGGAGAGAAAAAGAGGAGTGAAGGAATAATATCGTGATAAGAGGGGTAGGGTTGAGGAGCAGAGAAGAACGGAAGGAAGTAGATGAGCTGCTTCAAAGCATGGGAGGGATTCAGGGCAAGGTAGTATTGTGGTTCGAAGGGAAAAAGTGCAGTGATGTAGTGGTTGTGTAAATGAAGAGCTGGAAAGATCAGTTGGGGTTGATTCGAAATAAGAGCCGCATAAAAGGTAAATGAGGTTCTCATTGATGATAACGTGACACAAAAAAGAGGAAATTTCGGAGAATGCTGAATGACAGAGCTAGAAGAGGGAGGAGATAAGGGAAAACGGTATAGGTAAGGTATAAAAAATTTGAAATCAAGGAGACAATGTGGGTTCGAGATGAAAAGAAAGAGAAGATCGAAGAAGTGAAAAGAGACTTATTACGTAGGAAGCAGGAGGTGAGGGTTCAGCAAGGCAAAGAAGCAGTTAAGGTTCTATTTTGGAATAAAGCAGATAAAAAAAAGGTGGGGAGTTTTTGAGGTTATTGCAGGAATGTGATGTGTCGGAGCTAGTAGAAACTTGGGTATAGAGCAAGGCGTGGGTCAGAATGGAACCACAGCTAAAAAGGGGATTTAGGTGGAGGATCCAAGAGGTGGTAAGATTAAAAAAGGAAAGTAGGGATGGTGTGGAAATTAAAGCAGGGATCAGGGATGGTTCAAAGGAAGGAATCCACGGTGCAGGCGAGGAGCAAATGGTGCAAATGAGGACTGTTAACATAGAAGGGGTGACGAGCAATCTGTTCACTATGTAAAACAGGGATGGGATGCAAAGGATCAAGGGAAGAGTGGAGTATATAACAGGTGAGAAAGAAGAAGAAATGAGGTATTCGAGGGGATTCCGATGCAAGAATGAGGAGAGGAGGGTATCTTTATAGGCATGGAAAAAGTTTTGAGCGGAGATCGACGGACACGGTTAGGAATAAGGAGGGAGAGATTTTGAGGGACTGGATAGTAGATAGAGGATCGAAACTTGTGAATGGTGTGATAACAGGGGACAAAGAGGATCAGTACACGTATGTGAGTAAGCTTGGAGCATCGTTGATAGTCTAAGAGGTCATGAAAATGCATGAATGGGACGAGACAGAGAGATTCGCAGTATAATGTAGGATAGCATTAGATAATAAGCCTCGAGTCTTGTGGATAAGAGAGGGAGTCGGAGGAGGGTAAGGAAAAGGAGAAGTTTCAACGAATACGAGGGAAAAATGGACGGGGGAGGTTATATAAAAGTAGCAGGAGCAGCTAGGGGAATTGAGTTTTGAAGGCTACTCAGTGGAACAGATATACGGGGATCCTAAAGTGAAGGTGACGGGGTGTGTACAGAAGAAACAGTTAAGAAAGGAAAAGAAAGGAATGATGAAACCGTGGTGGAATGGGGAATGTAAAATGATTGAGAGAAGGGTAAACAGGAAGTAAAAGAAGTGAAATGAGGGAATCACGGAGAGGAACGAGAAGTGAAGAAGTTGCGGAAGGAATTAAGGTTGATGTCTAAAAGAAAAAAGCAAGGAAGAGAAAAACTGAAAAGGTTTAGAAAGCCTAGGTCTCAGACCAATGGAAGAGTTAAGAGGGAAGTAGAAGAACGGGAGAGGAAGAAGGGACAGAGTTAAGTGGCGAGGGGATGGATTTACAAATAAGGCAAATAAAGAGGTCGGGAGCAGCAGGCTTCTCCGGGTGCAAAACGGTACATCGATTTTTGGTACACCGGCGGCCAGAGACATGCTTGAAGAGTTAATTGAAAAGTTATGGAGTTGTGAGGTGACACTGTATAAGGAAGAGATGTGAATAGGCGGAAAATTGAGAAAAGATTCACATTGAAGAAAACTGCGTACAAAGTGTGCGCAATAGTGATAGCAGAGAAGCTAATGAATGATTTGGATATGAATGGCATATAGGATGTAGCATATGGGATATAGGATATATCCTATATAGGATATAGGATATATCCAATACAGGATAAAGGATATATGCCATATAGGATATGGCATAAAAAATGAGAAAAGATTCACATTGAAGAAAACTGCGTACAAAGTGTGCGCAATAGTATTAGCAGAGAAGCTAATGAATGATTTGGACATGAATGGCATATAGATTGTAGCATATGGGATATAGGATAAACCTTATATAGGATATACGATATATGCCATATAGGATATGGCATATAGGATAGAGGAGAGGAGAAAAGAAAGATGTGATCGAAAGAGGGAGACAGGCGTACGAAGGGACGAAAGATAAGGTGAGAGGAAGACAGGATTACTGAGGGTTTCTGGATGGACGGAGGGTTAAGGCAGGGGTTTCTGCTCAGCCCAATGCCTTTCGCGATCCTAATCGCTGTCATGAAGACGAAGCTAGAGGAAGGAGTTGTAATAGGAGTGAGTGTAGTAGAATAAGAATTTGATCACTTGCATCTACAGATGACATAATGTTGCTAGCAAAAAATGAATAAAGATTGAAAGAGATGATGGAGGGGGATTGGAAGTGAAAGGAGACGGCGGTGCAGGAGGTGAAAATCTTTGTGTACTTTTGTTCCGTACTTCAGAGGAGCTGTTTGACTCCCTTGTGATGAGCATGAGCGTGCTACTGTATGGAGTAGAGGTGTAGGGGTGGGAAGGAAGCGAGGAGGTAAATAGGGCAAAGGAAAGGTATATTAGATGGATAGTGGGTGTAGACAGAATGACACCTAGTTACATTGTGAGGAGTAAGGCATAGAGAACGAGTTTGAGGATTTTCACAGGTAGCTGGGCGTATGAGTATGGGGGGAAATTCCTGAAAGTGAGGGGAAGTAGGCTGTTGCGAGAGTGTTGGTGGGAGAAAGAGAACAGGATAGGAGATGGAAAGATGGAAGATGCGAGAGAAAGGTGTTTCCGAAAAAAAAGTCTGCATCGGGATGAAGCGACAAGAAGTCACGAGGAAGGAAAAAAGGCGTATGAGATTGTTAAGAGGAACTGCAAGGGGAGAGGGAAGGCAGGAGGAGTGAAGAGGAGAAGAGGTTCAAAGTTTAATGAAAAATATGGGTTCTGGCTCCCGCAGGAGAGCCGATTGTGCGAATGTTGTGGGAAGGCGTGTGCAAAGGTGAAGGATGCGAAAAGGTAGGCATAGCGATGCGAGAGTCGCAAAATGCAGGGAATTCTTTGAGAACATCTTCCGAGTTACTTACGTGGAAACCGGATGTGAATGTACTGCAAAGAACCTCTACTTTTTTGACTTTTTCAGAAGAGTGAATTACGAAATTGTGACGTGAATTTAGAAAAAACTAACAGATGCAAAGTTTCAAGTAAAATGTAAGTTAATGTAGGGAGTCATAAAGCATGTACTCAAATGTCCACCTAACTCTAGTTAAATGTGAAAAACTCTCATTTTAACAACAATAGGGCAGCATCTATCTCAATTGTTTCATTCTGAAATTTGATAAATAATTACTTTAATCGAAACCGAACATTCGATTTTTCAATCGCTTATCACAATTGAAGAAATTCTCGCATATGCTGAACCATATTGCCAATTCCTTCATCAGTTTTTAAACCTACTCAACCTATACTTGACCTCCAATTTGTATTCTATTCAATACATTCAGAATCTGTCAGCTTGATTCTAGTTCGATTTCGATTTGCACCCCTAGCCCGTGAAAAAGATCCAGAATTTATTCTCTGTGGAATTTACGATGCCTTCATATTAGCGAAGCAACTGCTGCGCCGAGAACATTTAACATTTTTGTATCGCTAATGTACATGATAGATAAATTAATGGTGATCATTGGACGTAAAATAGCTCAGACAGCTTGCACATTCCTTCAATTATTACCAGATGCATGATGTCCAACAGTTGCGCTCATCATTTACATACCAATTACTTATTTCTTGAGAATCTCTTTTGGAAATATTCATAACCGTGTTTTCCTCGTTGAGGAAAAAGTAACTGCCACTTGCTTCATGATAATGAATATGATAAAGGGAATGTATTCTCTTATGCTCCTGCATAAAGCACTTTTTTGTAGCCAAAACCTAGTATCACTTCTGAAAATGGGTAAAAAAATTTGGGACCACAGTCGTTTTCAAAACACTATCCATCCTCTTTTATGAATTCTTTTATGAATTGAATTGAATTGAATTCGGGAATAAGTAATAAAGTTTTTTGAATCCAAAGAGATCTCTGACGACAAATGTTATGCTCTCGTAACAATTGAAGGAGAATATTGAGTATACTCTATGAACAGTTTGTAATACAGTTAGTAAGCCTTCAAGCTATATTTTAATTGAAAATATGAGGAAAGAATGTTGAATATGAGGGATGGAACAAATGGAGCTAGAAAAAGGTGTCATTCTCATTTATTTTCCCATATTGCTTTTCTGACGTATAATATCTAAGTAACAAACTTCGACAAAATTTGAAAAAAGACTACCCTTTCAGAAGGAAGATAATCAGAGTTTTTCTGAAGAATTATTATTCAATAAGATCCTAATAGTTACTGAATATGTACATTCTATATCCTTATACATATCTGTTATATTCGGTCTTTTGATATTGAAATGGCACAGTCTTTCAAATTCCTAATTCTTTTCAAAAATTGCCTGATACAAAGGTTTTCCTCTTCCGTTTTAACTACACGAGGGATAAGACTTTATTTCCAGGAAACGAATTTTATAGTTTTTATTTCACAGTTTGAATCTACAAAAGTTCAGCTTTCTCTGATTCTTTGTAGAGTTTTCTCCTCAAGTTTTCCTTGTAAGAAGTTAAAAGTTTCAATAGATCGCGATTCCTGTTTCTTCGAGTCGTTCATATGTACACTTTTGACTTTACTCAGGCTGCAAAATTGGTAAGTACCTTTAAGAACTGCGTTATCGAATTGTTTAATGACCTTTCCCATTATTGGGAGGAAAAAATAAAAACAACGTACACCCAGAACTTCCTAGAAACATGTTTCGAACGAAAATGTCAGAAAATCAATGAGAATGTCTAGGAAGGGTCATACGGCAGGTCAAATAGATTTCTCAAAACAATCAAGGTCCTAAAGTTCCAGCGTTTGGTACGCAAACAGCAATGCATATTCACATTTGCTAGTGATTCTTATCAAATTATCATATACTCATTTCTCTACAATAAATAAAATTTGAAAAAGCTTCTCCAGCCAAATGAGAATTTTTTACATATCTATTGATAAGTTTTAACCTCAAGTTCTCCAAACTGCAAGAAATAATTTTGTTTAAACTGGACTTCCTCCACACTTTATCCGCTGAGAATGATTTAATAAGCAGTCATATCTGAGAATTTCAGAAATATTGGATAAACCTTCATTTGGTATTTTGATTATTTCGGTGCTTTCTAAGTTTCGATGCGGGATGAGAACGGAAATTTCCATACTTAAGAACTCAATTTTTTTCTATTAAAGAAGATATAAGTGCTCGTATGAATGATAGATGAAATTGATCGTGATCTACTTCTCACGGACTATTTACACGATTGAACGATTTACAGTTGATAGACGTTATGAAATTCAACAGTTGAAGTCAAACCTATCAAATAAAACACTTGCATTGACTTGGATGGGACATGGATTACGATGGTTGAATTTTTCAATGAATTGTATTGGAATAATCACGAGAAAAATATGTAATGGTATTACATGCACTGGAAGTCTATAAGTAGTTATTCCACACACCATCGTTCCTAATATGTCGCTCGCGGATGAGACGGTCCAAACGGTTTGGAATGAGGCACTCGCCACGCCCCATTCTCGAGAAGAACAATGTATGTTTACATTTCAGCACGCGCCTAAGTTTTCTCAGTGACGTTGATACCCAAGCCCAAAACCTGAAAATTCGCGGACTCCCAGTGTACATCAAAGGATAGATATCTAAATTTTGCTCTATTCTAAGAGCAAGAATTGAATGAAGATGGTATATTTCATATGAAGGTTTATTATTCATTTAAAGATGGTTTGTATAAAAAACTCACCGATTAGTTTTAGTTTCCGGTGTGTCTTCGTGTTCAAAAAAGTATTTTCATCTAAATTAAAATCTAGCTTCATGGTATATTGATTCATCTATTTATCATTGAGAAGCGACGGCACAAGTATACGTTATTTGATTTAATCATACAAAGTGCGATATCAATCGATCGATTGATTTTGGCTGCCTGCGTCACAATAAATCCCAGACATATATTTCATCTGAAGTTGTGAAAAAACGTTTAAAAAAATTGACAAGTAGATTTATCCGATGACGGATAATGTTTATCGTGAGTTTGTTTTACGAACACTTCTATCACCCCATGAATATAGAGAAAAAATTCTTGTTATGATTACAGCTTATTTTCAGTAAACCTTGTTACCATGTCTAGTGCTCAGGTCTGTCTTTGTATCTTGTAGCTAATTTATGTTACACCCTGAAATAAGCCTATTTTCGGGCTTCAATCAGAAACTATTTTCTGTGTATATTTTTGGGATATACTGTTATGTTGAACATAGTCAATTAAAAAATAATTTGAATCCAAAGCATATTGAATTATTGATTCATAAATTTTTCAAGTAAATGCGGCATATGCACACGTTATTCACAATGTTCACGAAATTTCTCATCAAAATCCATCAATAAGTTTCCTCTGTCTGAATAACTGTAGTTGGTACGACCAATTTCCGACAGATGGTGCCACTGTCATTCGTATTTTTCTCCGCGGCGGCGAAGCTGCCGCCACAGGGCGCAGCTGGTTCCATTCGTACAATTCTTTAGCAGTGCCCTTGATAAATATTATCTTGCAAAAGCTAACCTCAGACTCAAAGAAGGTTTTGCAGGGCGCGATGGCTCGAGAAATTTAACTACAATCCTAGTGTCGAGTAGCACTATTCAGAAATGTTTTTGCATCCCCTTGTTCCGATTCATACTCTCACTGAGGTTATGAATGGCAAAATTCACTTCGGTTGCATTACAGGTGACTGCGACAAACCAACAAACATGTGGGTGACGATGACAAGAACTGTTTAAGCAGTCATCTGGCTGGCGCAGCTTCTGATGTGTTGCTATTTTTCTCTGATGTCAGCATATCAATCCTCTTCAGGTAAGTAGGAGGGGAGAATTTTCCAACATTTCTCTCATAAACATATATACTTCTTGGCTCATTGGCTGTACCCTCCCTTCAAGATCTTTGATAGACGCCCTCCCTTACTTCTTCATCAAATATCACACTAGAACTTAGAACCATTTCACGAAATGATGCATTCGCTTCTATCAGCCTACTCTTGGAGGAACATTAAAAAAACATTCCAGAGCTCATACGCTGCGTTATTCTTCATATATTATGTCGCGAGTAACCACTTGACCCCTACCCCACAATTTGTATCCGTACGTTCTTCACGATGCGACTGATATTTGTATACGATGGAACGCAAGACTAGCACATTAAAAATTTTCTTTGAATTCTTTTGCACAAAACGGCTGCGAGTAATTGGCTTATTTTATGGATAGCAGAAAACTGACGGAGCTATAAAAGAAAATCTGAAACTAAGGTAACCTGAAGAAAGCCGATTAGAATTTCACGTGCCTTGCTTGAAATAAAGAAGACATTGAAAAAAAGAAGCTTCTAACCACGAGCGAATGCAGGACAGAAGCAATACAAAGCAGAATTCTACTTGATGAGACCACACTGACTTTTGAAAATAATAATTATCTACTAACAATCATATTGTACGAAAAATTCTACATTTATGGGAATGGGGGGATTGGAGGTGCATTTGAAAGAGAAAGGAGAGAAACATATCTATATCTCCCTAGCAAAGTAATATTGAAATGCAATTCAATAGAAACATATATGTGTTCGAAGAGGATAATAGGACATGAATGAATTCGAATATTGGAAATCCCAGGGAATTTTTATCATCAAACTGCTGCAGACTTTCGATACGTGAATGAATAGTTGTTAGTGTTGTTGTAATTTTATGGAGATAAGTAAACGCAGTTGTTAATTGTTTCCTGCGTTTGTATCCATTCTCGAATAAAAAAATACAGAAACATAGATCAGTTTAGAGTATCATTGAATCAATTCAACTACTGGATGAAAATAGGGAACGCCGGATCGCAAGAGGGATCTTTATACCAACGGTCGTACAGGAGAACATTTTCTTTATTTTACAATAAGGATGATCTTGCATATATTATACATCTCGAGCCTGTATAAATTGACTACTTCTGTTATGTCAAATAAATTTGACTTCATCGTAACGCAGGACACCGGTAATATTTATATGTTTCTGAAAGCCTTGATTGAAGCTAAAAATCAAATATTCCTGTAATTTAGAATATCCCGCCCACAAACGAAAACACAACTCACATACAGACTGCAAAAAATTCAACATATTGGTCGTTTTGCAAAGCATTAGAGTTGTATATCATGTAAGTCACATTGGATCAGATATTCGAAAAGTAAGAGAAGCACATGACAAGTTAGGTGAATGTATGTTTCAAAATCAGTTTATCATTATATGAAATTATGTTGACAATTTTCACACAGATATGGATTTCACGTCTACTATGAACATAATATAAATTTCAAGAGTTTGATGTCTGTCTCATCCTTTTTTTCCGAGAATTGGTTCAATAGCAATTTGCAACATAAAATATTCACTTTAAAGTTACTGTTTTTTTTAATAGCATGTCTGTAGAAGCAAATATGGAATTTGCGTGTTTATTGAAATTATTTCAAAATGGAACCAGTTGTCGAGAAAGAACTTTTTATCTAGGAAAAGATTGGTTTCTTTTAACCCATACCCTGAAATCAGCAAAAGGTATTAAATTGGTTTGAACTTGAAAAATTTGGATATTTTTCTCATTTCTATGTAGAAGTATTTCGACTTTCTTCACTCATTTGAATACTGTTCTCAATTATCTTGCGCCTATTTTCTACTTCCTCGAATTGCTCATTTCAACTGAAGTCAAGAGTTCATCGGTCAAGCGTCATAACTTCTTATATATTCTTTCAGAAAATGTCATGACGGAGAATCTCAGTTTGCAGGAGAAATGCATTCAGGGTGATTATGCATTCTACTCTGAGATGAGAGATTAAAAAAAGAGGCAAGAAGTGAAACGACGAGGCTCAAGCGAGTGGATGCGAAGAGGATGCGAAGAGAAAAAATCAAGCTGAGATATGGAAAAACCTCTCGAAGGGACATAGATCATATCCACGAAAGGCAAAAAAAAATTATCATTTTTTTCATACTGAATTAAATTTCCATTGAGAGTAAGGGATTATTTATGCTTTCGAGAGAGTATTCCTAGAAGAAGGAAACTTCTCAATCCAAGAGGTCTTTCTACCGTTTGATACTATGCTTAAAATTGTCTAAATAATTGTTTGAATAATACAAAATTGTATTAAATAATGATTGATGTAGTAAATTGACGGATTTATTACATTTAATTGGACTCGAAATTTTTTCTGGGAGTGAGATACCGCAGAAAGGCTTGAGGCGAGATAGACGAGCCAGAGATGTGGCTATTGTATTTCCCTACTTTCATCATGCTACCACAGTTTTCAGAGCATTTTTGGAGCAATTTAGAATTTTCGCGCTACGCATTCGCAAAGTTTTACTATATGCGCCACTTGGACTGGATACTTTTTCTCCTTTTTTGTTGTGTTTACCATATCGTCCTAGATTCCGGGATAGGAAATTTGAGGATGTACTGCTTGTATCTGATAAATTGGTGGCTTCAACTATTGTTCGAGAAGAACTCTTTGAATTCTAGTACGGAAGTTCGGTTGGGCTCGTGACTGTCAATTTAATCTGACATGCAGGCTTCGTTGTAGTAGGCTCTGAACTGTAGGATTTTTCAGATGATTTTTATTACTTCGCATCTCTCAAAACCATCAAAATAACTAATCCTCTTGAAATCAAATCTAAATACATACAGCTGAAATCAACAGCAGTCAATCCGAGACTCACCACGAAATAGTTCAAATCTTCCAAAATCTGTAGCCGACAACAACATCAATCCGAAAAGACTTTGCCAGTCGACGCATTCAATCCGAATGAACCAGCGTATTACACGGAAAGAGTTTCCAAAAATCCTGCTCAATACGGGCGTCACCACCAACATTCAACTAAAATCCGTAACCACCTTTCCGTTCATTTGAATGGGAGATAAGCATTAAAGGTGTGTTCGGTATGTTTTAGGTTTAAATCAGTTTAAAGTTGGTGATGAAGCATAAATGTTGTATCCTGGGATATCCTACTGCTAAGAGAGATTACATTAAAAAGTAAGTAGAAGAATATTAAAACGGACGAAGAGGATAGACAAGGAAAAAAATTAATTGAGTGAATAATTTAGTTCTCTTTTCATTCCTTCGTCAATAATGATTATTATTTATTATTATTATTATTATTATTATTCCGGAATTGCTACGTCGCGCGTGAGGTGTTTGCTTTTTTGCTTTGATATGTACTATAACTTAACGACGTTGAACTCAATTTTGCAATTTTCATCTCCTGCGTTGTCTGCTGATATATGTTCATGCTTTAGCGGATCTAATTTTAGAAATAAGGTTATGAAATTCACATGGTAAATTATGTGCTTCTAGATAAAACTACTAACTTATATTCCATTTCACAAAAAAGTGAATCATCCAAACAACGTGCAAACAGTCTTTATTTAAAGGAATTCGAATAATCAACACAACTGAAATATATTGAAAGAAAGTCATTTCAGTTTTTGAGGAAGCCGCCTTTATCTTTCATGCATCGGTTCCATATCTTTGAATAGGCTTAGTGATTTTCTGAGATTTGAATAACATTGATACTCGGAGAATAATATCCAGTTTTTGAAGAATGAGAAGTATAACATTCTTATTTCACTTATATGATATCTCCTTTCAAACGATTTGTGAATACAATAATACTTGAAATAAATTGCGCTGCAGCTCTTTGTTCCAAAGATTTCGTAACATCATCAGTTCGTTTCTTACGATTTTTTTGGCTGTCCTAATGAAAATATCGTCGGATTAACTATAATTTTTCTTTCGTGTACTTGAATTTCTTGAGAAATGATGGAATTCAAGATTCCAGAGATGCTTCGGGCTTCCTAAGTATAGCATTTATTATTTTGATTCTTCATACAAACCCAAAGAGAGCATAGTTACCCGTGCAGTTCCGTTAGGCATTTGTTTATAATTTATTTGCTGCTGCTGGCTTTCTACAAAGTTAAGTTTGAATTCGATTTACAGCTGCGGTTTAGCGGTCTTCAAGTGTCCTTCATAGGTTCCCTCTAGTTTTGAGTTTTTCCCGTATCAACCACCAGGAGTGGGGAGGCCGGTGTTTGCGCGCTCTCCCATTCAGGGCTAGTGCTCGCTTCTCTCCTGCAGTCAGTATTGGTCCTGCCTCCGATCTGCGCACGGCTCATCATCGGCGTTCGGGAATAGGCGGCTGAGGATTGGAGCTCTATGGCTTTTTGGAGCGTCTGTAAGGGTGTCGGTGAGTGGGGTCTCCGGACATTGGGAGAGCCCGGTGAGTACTGCTGTCTTCTGAAGAGTGTATACGTGCTTCCCTTTCTCATGCATTGATTTACCGACTCGATCATCTCCGGTGTTGTGGAGGTGACGATTCGGATAACGAATTACCTCCGGTTGCGCCGAGATCGATGGTTCTACGAGAGCTATCGTGATCGTAGCTACCGGAAACGACATCTGTTCGAATACTCCGGGGCGAACCCTAACATTTTTTGACCCTGATGAAGCATGACTCTCCGCTATTATTATTATTACACTGGAACCTCAAACTTAATCCAGCTTCGGGCTTGGGTATCGACGGCCTTGGAAGAAGTTCGAGTGAGC
>WSXT02048172.1:0-13068 GCA_011762715.2 Neuroterus valhalla
AGGTAGGACTGAGACCTTCTCATTCCTAGCTTGGAATGAATTATTTCATTCTAAGAGAATGAACATTTTTCAGTCGTCACATAGAATGAACTTTCATTCTAAGAGAATGAACTTTCATTCCAAGGAATTTAAAGTGTATGAGAAAAGTATGGGAGAAAAATGTTAATTTTTAGGAGACGTACAAGATGGTCTTTACAACTTTTTGAATTTTCTCAAAAAACCGAAATATCAAATTTTGGTTGCACAAAAAATGATGAAAAATAGAAAGTTTCATTTTCTGTTCAAACTATGCAAGGTACGGGAAAATATAAATGAACGAAAATTGTACACCAAAAAAGATCTACAAATTTTGTAAAATTTACTTTTTGATAGGAAAAGTAGTTCTTGCTTTATTAAATAGATACCATATGAAAGAGGAGAAAATTGAAATTTCGTACAATTGTCACAAGGTTAGGAAAAAACAAATAGAAACAAGTTATTTACCAGGAAAATATCTTCAAATGTGTTATCAATCTTTCAAGGCTATCAAGGCTGAGACAGAAGATTGATAGGGAGAAGTCGTTCACCCGAAAAAGATCTATAAATTTGTTACAATTTTTCCGATTAGACGCATAGTTCTTGTTTCAATAATCTAAAATAAAATAAAACATGAAACAATTAAACTTCTAGAAAAAGTAAACAACATATGAAAAAATTGGGCAAAAAAACTTTTCTACCGTTTTAGACGAATTTTGATCGAGTGCGTAGCACGGGGCACGAGATGAGAATGTATTCGTTAAAGTCGGAGAAGCTGTATGCAAATGTAGGGAAGTACAAAGACCGAGCGCATAGCGCGAGGTAAATTCATAACCGAGCGTGGAGCGCGAGATCCAACAGACGCGCACCATGAGCGCGCTAAAACTTGCTAGCGATGCGCGCAATGAGAATGTGCTCTTTCTATTCTTCATCATTTTTTGTGCAACCAAAATTTAATTTTTTGATTTTATGAAAAAATTCAGAAAGTTTTGAAGACCATATTGCAGGGCTCCTAAAAAGAAACATTTTTTCCACCATACCTTTTTGCATATCTTCCGTTGTTTGGCTAAAAATACTCATTTTTGTTTATATTTTCGAATTTGTAAAATGCAACAACTCTGACAATTATGTACCTGTACTTACAATTTTGAAGTCTTGAAAAGAACGGTCTTGAAAATTTTTTAAATGCTCTAAGTTTTTGAATTTTCTAACAGACAGACATACAGACCGGCAGACACATTCGTAAAAACCTGTTTTTCGGATTCAGGAGGTCTCAAAACGTGGACATTTGACAAAACCAGGTGGGGGGTGGGGGGTAAATTCTACACAAATCTAACACCTCCTCTGATGAGAATGTAAAAAATAGTCTAAGCTTGAATTATTTTTATCAAAATTATCCTTGAATTCCAATCTTCAAATACGTGGTGCCTGTGATACTTCATTATTCTTTTATTGGGAAGACCTCCACTTTGAGTTTCACTTTGAATCTAATCTATTCCATTCTATATTATTTTCAATTGATTTTTATTTTGATGTAATTCAGAGTCTATTAAATTTCAAGCAAATGCACAGAAAAGTGTAAAAATGGGAAACAACGATTTTTTTGAATCATGTAGTTTTTATATGCTCTACAATATACCATTGAACGAAGCGTTAAAGTGGAGCACCAGTTTACTATCCAGAAAAAGTACACTTTTTTGATTAGAATAAAACGATATAATAGAATGATGGAACAGAATATTATATATTGTTCTACTACATTATTCAATTATTATCTACGAAAAAATCCTTGTTTTTATAGTTTCTTCTTGACTCGCTTTTGCCCGCAACTTTCTAAACTCATCTTTGTCCACAGAATGAATGATTTAAGATTTTTACAGAGAAGCATGTATTTAGAAGAAATAAAATCTATTTTTCTGAAAAACTAGCATATACCTTCTTGTGTAAAGTTCCAAAAAAAATCAGCGAAATCAATCAATTAAATATGATATCCATTCACCAAAACACTGACCGAAGTCCAATTATCTGCATCCGAAACCGATCTTCGGTGTCTGCTTCATCTCAGATCACCTTCCTTGTCGAGGGACAAAGCAGTACTAACAACTGAATGGATTCTTTTTGCATTCTATCTATTCACCGATAAATAATCTTCCGTTCTTGGATTGCTAATTCTGATGAATCATGTTGGCAGAAGTTTACCGATCTGACTATCGCAGATTTCATTGAATCGAAAATGTCTGTTTGTCAGTGTCTGTCTGTCGATGTTTGCATACTGCAACTGCACTGTACATGGTGATTAATACAAAAAAAGTGTAAAGTTGGAAAATTCAAACAAAAATAAGTGAAAATTTAGGGTTTTCACATGATATGTCCCCCAATCCACGTGGTAATGTTACACTTTTGCGATCGAATTCTTATAAAAAATGTGAACTTCCACCGTTAATTGCTGTTAGTTTACAATAAGCTTGTATAATGAATACATGAATCACGATAAAATGTTTACAAACCGACTTGTACTTTCAAACCACTTTTTTACAGTGCGGATAACTTTTGAATGAATGATCGGAATAAATTGCGTAGTCTAGGTGTGTTGTGAGAAAAAGTGCCGTTTTTGTTCGGCAAAATTGATACCTGAAATTTCACTGCAAATTCCCTTTAAGTGTAAACCATTGGTAAAGGTATCCGAAAAAGGTTTTTATGCATTCTCGTCAGAGAAAGTATTAGATTTGCGTAAACTTCACCCCCCCTTGTTTCCCTCAAATGTCCACGTTTGGAGACCCTCTGAACCCGGAAAATATGTTTTTACAAATGTTTCTTTCTGTCTGTCTGTATGTCCGTATGTCTGTCTGTCTGTTAGCACAATAACTTTTGAAAAAAGTAATCTATTGGATTGCCCTTTGGTGAACTCTTGAAGTGTCAGAAAAAGAAGGTAAAGTTCGTTGGTTCGCTATCTCGAATGATAAATAATTCAAAAAGTTAGAACATTTTGAAAATCTTTGAGACTTTTTTTTCAGATTCACACTTCTAAGAACGGTTTTCTGTAGTACTCGATGAGTAGAACAATTTATCCTAATTTTTTTTTACATGAAAAAAAATGGTCAGAGTTAAAGCATTTTCCAAATTTAAAAACACAAACCAAAATGAGAATGTTAAGCCAGATCAAACTATGCAAGGAACAGTAAAAAATAATAGAACGAGAATTTTGCAATAAAAGAAATCTACAAATTTGGTAAAATAACATTCTGATAGGACAAGTAGTTTTTAGTTTTATTCATAAGAAACAATATCAAAATTGAAAAAATTGAATTATAGGACAAACGATGCAAGCTGAGGAAAAAACAAGCAGACAAAAGTTCTTAACCAGAAAAAGATCTACAAATGTATCGTTTTTTCACATGAAACGTTGTTTTCATTCCAATCCGGAAAAATAACTTTAAAAGTGAAATAATGAAATTTTCGAAAAAATGACGGTGGTAGAATTTATTAAAAAATAAAAAATTAAATTTCTGGAAAACCGACATAACCAATGAAAGAAATGAAGCCACAAAGTACCCTACCCAAAAATGAGCTACAAATTTGTGATCAATACGCGTTGTTTTTTTACTCGTAACAATAATATCAAAAATAGACGAACTAAATTTTAGGAGGGGAAAATAAGTTACGAGTAATGTAAAGTAATATAATATACATTTATATATTTGAGTTTAAGATAATATTGAGAATTTCTCGTTTTGTACAAATTCAAATCGAGTGCGCAGCACGAGATACGCGATGAAAATGTATTCGGTAAAGCCGAAAAAGCGTTAACATAAGAGAATCCAGAAACATCAAATTGCAGTAGTCAACGTTTTTCCTTTTAGTTTCTAAAGCTCTATACATATAAATGTAGGGAAGTGCAAAGACCGAGCGCGGAACACGAGATCCAAAAGACGCGCGTCCTACGTGCGCTCAAACTTGCGGACAAAGCGAGCCGCGCGCAATAAAAATGAGCCCACGCAGCGGGCAGATTTTGGTTTATTAACACAGAGCTATTTTTCTGTCTGTGAAAAAGTTTAATAAAAAAAAAGGCTTCAAAAAGAACATTCCGTAACATTCCCTTTGCCACCCTTAAGAACTGTGCACAATTTCAGCCCAAACTAGTTATTAGTTTTCTCAGAAAGTTATTTGTTACTAAAAAATAAAACTCTTGGTAACTGCCATAACGAAAGGGGCGACTATTTCATATAAACAAAAGTGGGTGAATCTACTCTGAAGGGAGTTTGTTGTACTATCATATAGCGACAAATCAACTTTTCATCAATAAATTGTATAAAAGTGCCTCTAAAAATATAGTCTTTTTCCTTATTAACAAATAAGAAACGGTGGTAATTTTTACTTCGAGAAAGCAGGGTGAAAGCCATCTGACAGGTGCTATTTTTTAATAAGTATCAGAAAAATTTCCTGTACATGAAGGGGGTGGGGAGATCATTTTTTCCTTTCAAAAAATTACTGCTTCTGCAATTTCTAACATGCAAGGCTCAAATTTGCATAAAGTATTTATTAAGAAATTTTCTAATCGTCATACAATTATGAGTGGACAAATGAACAAATCTTGACGCAAGACCACATTCAATGATTGTTAAAAGCTAGAGGGAGTGCTCAGTACCTTACCCAAACATTAGGGGTTCTATATTCTATATTCATTAGTTGTGGTGCACCACAACTTCCAGAAGCAGACGACCCAATTCAACCAAAGGCTGTAGTGGAGATGCAGCAAACAAGAAGGCGATTAAAATGGAAATACCATATGAAGAGAGATGTCATGCAGTTTAATTTCATGGCACAGAAAAGAGGGCAGCTAGGTGCATAGGTGCTGGGAGTAATTAAGAAAAAGTATTTGATTTACTGAAAGCAACTTGGATCGAGCTCTACCAGAGTTCAGAAATGTAGAACCATCGAAAAGGCATTTTTTGCCCAAGGTGTTCATCACAAAGGAACTGCATGCACTGAAAGGGCACTTTAACACTCGATATGAGAAAGGAAATAGAACCAGAAAGCTGATACACTATGTTACTAATATCATCTACCCTCGGAACATCGAGACATTGACACTTACATCACTCGATGAGATTATAGGCTTCTAACGGCAGAGACTTGATGTTCTTACTGTTAGAATGAGACGATATAATAAGAGTGTAGCAAGAAGACATCAAAATCGAACCTTTCAGGAAGATGAGAGAAAGTTTGATCGTGGACTAAGTAAGGAGCAGAGTATGCATCTGAACACCGAAGTTCCTCAATCGGAAGACATAGCTAACTACTGATCGGGTGTTTGGGGGAAAACTAACAGAAGCAATTTAGTTGCTGCATGGTTCCAACTAGAGAAAGGAAGCGCAAGTTATAATCCTATAATGGAGCTTACTAACATTACATACTTAGACGTTTCAGCGGTTTTGAAAAGATCAAAAGTTACTGGAAAGCTTCAGTTTCGGATATGGTGCACAGTTTTTGGTACAAGTACCTAACGAGTGTGCAACCTGCCCTGGGGAAGTGTTCACAAGAGATCATCGAAAATCCACATCTAATGCCAAGTTCCATGCTCAGAGAAGCCATGTATATGCTGCTTAAATACCCAGAAGCTCAAAATCTATCTGAATTTCGGCCGATAGCCTGTCTCCCAATAATTTATAAGAGCCTTACAGCTGCAATTGCTGAAAAGGTTTACTCTCATTGTAACGAAAGTAATACCCTCACCGAAGAACAAAAAGGATGTTGCAAGAACTTGAGGGAGAGTAAGGATCTAGTTACTATTGATGGTGTGGCCATGTCGCAAGACAGGAAACATCAAAGAAACTTGCACATAGCTTACATTGAGTACAAGTAAGCGTTCCCTTCGATACTACATGACTATTTGCTTCAAGTTTTAAAAATTTACAAGATCTGCCCATGCCTCATTGACTTCCTGGGTCTTACGATGATGCTTTGTGAAACACGAATCAAGTATTTTGATCATGGGCAACCAAGGACAAACGAATATATTCACATTACGACAGGTATCTTTGAAGAGGACTCCTTTGGTGCATTATTGTTCTTTTTAGCCATAAATCCATTGAGCCAAACACTAATCAGCATGTCTCATAGATTTGAAATACATATTGATGAGGATGGACATGAATTGACCCATCTTCTGTACATGGAAGAACTGAAGTTATACGTTAGTTGTAACCATAAACTGCAGCAAATTTTAAGATGGTAATAATGTATATAGACAATAGTTGAGGATGAGTCATATAAATGTCTATGTATTCTTAAGTCTTAGGGTATTCAGCATACGTTAGTTAAAAAGAGCTTTATGACTGCTTCCACTCTCGAATCTTTCAACAAAATCAGGGCTATCAACACCTATGCTATTCCTGTTCTCATTCACACTTTTGGGCTTATTAAATTTTCAAACACCGACCTTAATAGGATAAACAGAAACATCTACAATACCATCTGAGAGGCAGATCGTATTACACGCCCTTGAACTTGTCCTCATCAGAAGCCTCAAATACCAGGACAGAAACCAGTGAGGAATTAAAAACGCAATGGAGACAAAAAGCTATCTATGGCGAGCATCCCAATACCTTAGATCAATATGATGTGGACGAACAGGCACCTTATATTTGGCTGAATAAGGGCGTCCTGTTTCCGGAAACAGAGGGATCCGAGATAACGATCCTGGACAGGGTTGTCAGCACCAGAAACTATTTCAAGGATGTTTTACATCAAGACGTGGTTGACAGATGCCGATTGTGTGGAGATACCAACGAATCCACATTATCGATGGCTGTCGCGTTATGACATAATGATGTAGCAGGCATTATACATCTAACAACTTGCCCTAAGCCTGGGACTCTTAACAGAATGGATGTCTTCCTTTAGATACATCCCAGTGACCATTCTAGAAAACGAAGACTACATCTCATACTGGGATGTTACTTATCCAGATGGATCATTATATCCGAGGAAATCGACTACCCAGTGGGAAATTTACCATCGGCCCATTGCTTGGCCAATTTTGGCCAGGCACTAGGCGTAGTAACCCCAAGATTGGTCCAATATTGCGCCAACGGTGAGTCTTGGCAATTTCCCACTGGGTAGACGTCATGATGTAGGAACGTAAAACATGTATCTATTCATCCTATTGTGATATTGGCTGCAGGCAATGTGCACGCAAGATGCACTGAACACCTCGAACATCACGAAGTCAGAAAGGCACTGTTTGTGACTGAAATCCTGTGAAGTAACAGTTGGTAGCTCCAATAAAGCATCCAGAGGTGACTCCTGTTACCTTCAACACACTCTGCCACTGTGTAACGAGAACACCGTTGGAAGACGAACTTCAAAACAACACAATACACTTTATATTGTGCCTGCTCAAACATCATCGCATGAAATTTCAAACTCCGCACTAAAGTTCTTAATATCTCGACTCCATCAGCCACTTGACTAAGTCCGTGGCTGATGATAAAATACCGGGTTAGAAAACCTGCGATAAATTTTTGATAGGATAATAAAGAGCCTCGGTGGCTCAGGTGGTTCAGTGATCGGATATCCTACTAGAGAGTCCAGGATTTAATTCCTGAGTCGGTACCACTGAAAGTTCGTATGTGTTTTCTACCGATATTCTAGTGGTTCGGATCCCATCTTTTATTAAATAAATAAATTATTATTATTCTAACAATTTTCCGGAGAAGAGTCTAGGTAGCCCAGGTGGTTAGGCGCTCAGACTGCACAGTAGAAGTCCTGAGTTCGATTTTTGAGCCAGTACCTCAGACAGGCCCTATCCACTCAATGCTAAAATTTTGCAGAAGAATAGACTGACGGCAGCGCCAGCAGTTGGCTGGGCATTGAAGCAACGTTATATGTGTTGTGTATATGTACTGTATATATATTGTATATATGGGACCAATTTCAAAATTGAATATAACGACTCAAAAAGTGGATAAACCAATGGAAGAGTATGTTCAAAAATATATGGAGTATAAGCAGTTACTTCCAATACATTTTAAGTGTTATTTGAAGCACAATACCTTTTCTCCTATCGGTTCACACATTTCTTCGATTCTTAGATTCAATTTTTAAATTTGTCACATATTTACAATACATCACAAGTAAAAAACAAATTACGATTCGAAAGCATGAATGATAATATATAAGGAACTGTCACTCACATCGACGTCAATGCACGGAAGGAACCGGTTTATTGTTTCTAAACAAATAACGCGAACCGCACGATACTCTTAAGCCGCGGATTTTTTCGTAGGTTGGGTGATCCAAAAAATGTCAACAAACCAGAAATCAAAATGTCTGCCCTGAGTGACGACGGCGACGACGTTCTGCGCATGTCTAGGGTGAGCGAAGCAAGGTACAGGGGGGGGGGGGGGGCAGCGCCAACAGTTGGCCGGGCATTATACTACGCTGAAAATAATGATTATAATTCTTCATATTTCCTATCGAAGTGGAGATGGCCTGACCTCAGGGAATGCTTATGCTGAGGTTCTAGTGATTCAAATAACACCTTGATCTGTATAGGTCCCGCCATCATTTACTTGGCTGCAACCAAGTCCATGGACGGTGGGGTAAAAAAGAAACCTAGCGGCCCAATATATATTCTACTCTTCATCAGATAACTTGAATGCATCATAAGAATGCGCCCGTGACTGATGATACATACAGGAATATAGCCCTGTATAGAAAGTTTGGCCTAGAAATTCCAACTTAAGACCAAAAATGCCTGAGGCATAGTAGACTGTAACCATGCCAAGCCTGAGGTTTCCAATTGATTTTTTAAGAATAAAATAAATATATAATTTTTTATCATTTCAGACATCTAGATGTCAGCAGCTCAAAGAGCGGCTTCTCTCAACAACTGTTGCATTTTGAGAAACTTACTTGACCATCGGGAAATAGACGGTTGGAACCTCATGGTCAAGTTTACATCAACATGAAATCTTCGCAAGAGGTTTCAAACATCATTATGAATTTTTGCCATCTTCAACTCATCAGGCGCTTGACGTAGTACGTGGTTGATGATGGAATACCGGTTTTAACCAAGGAAGAATTTCAAAAACAAAATGCATTATAATTTTCTATCTCCTCGAAAAAGTGTGATTTGAACAGTTGTTGTATCAAAAAGTTTCTTCGAAGTTGATTTCTGCAAACAAAATTATTTCGAAAAATTGTCTGTGGAATATATAAGTTGGTACTTTTGAGTCTAACTGTTTGTTAAGGACAATGAAAAAAAGGGTATCTGATACGCTTGAAAATCAAACATAAACCAGCCACCATTTTATGGGGGGGGGGGGGGGGCTGTTAGATATTCTTGAACAACTACCCACATAAGAACCAGTCGAATTTTGTACAAAACAATTTAGCTTCATTGAAAAGTAAAAAATAATAGATAATTGAATTTTCTCATTATTGACGAATTTGCAACAAAATAGTTGAATTCTCAAGTGGAAAGATGAACTTCCTATCAAGAAGTTGAATTTCCTACTAAAAAGATGAATTTTTAAGCCAAAATAGATGAGTTTCCAGATCTAGAAGAAGAATAATCAGCAAAAAAGTTGAATTTTTAAACACAAAGAAAAAAGAATATGATTATTCAATAGAAAAAGGAACCTTTCGCAAAATAATTTAATCTTCAGATAAATAGTTCACTTGTCAATCACGATTATTATTCTTATGATTATTAGTATACCATTAGGCCAAATCCTTTTCGGGGTAAAGGTAACTCGTTTACTCTTTATAGTTGTAAACGAATTATTATTGGTTAAGTTTCCACACTGATAAAATTCTCAATCAAACAAATAATTTTTCAAATCAAATTTCAAGGCACATTTTTAAAGATTAAATATAAGGTACTCATCCTGGTATAATCATGTAGCTCTGTCGACTAAAGATTTTTCAATATTGAAAATTGTCAGCTGTAAACACATATGTTGGTCCTTTGAGTCTAACTGTCTACTAAGGACAATGAAAAAAAAGTGTCCCTGATGCTCTTGAAAATCAATCTATAATCAGTTTTTATCATTCTCGATGATAATAAAGGCTTCTTGAAAGAAAATCTCATTTGATTATAGGCCCAGAAACAGCCCTTATTGACCCTCATCTTTTCAAGTTATATTTAAAGATTTGCTAATTGTTAAGACTGCGATATCTTAATTTTCCGATTTCAAAGAGAGCGAATGCTTTGAAAGGAATATTGAAACTTAAAATTATTTATTTCTAATTATTTTCAATAATAATATAATGAATTATCCAAATTCGACAGAAAAGTTACACTTTGTATAGGAATTTTCTTCTCAGATTTTAGTGGCCATATCCTGACTCATCTGGAAACTGCCTTACTTTTTTAAATCTATTAGGTCATGACCTATACATATATGTATATCTTGATATTTTTACTTTCTCTTAGCTTCAGGAATACATCGCAAGTATACACAATCATTTTATCGCAAATTCAAAATCAAAACTTTTTGAGGCCCTCCTAAAAAATGAGGATTTTGACAACATATGACGGTTTCGTTGTTAGAAAATATTCAGTAGAGGCCATACTGATTTTTTTTATCAATAATCTCTAAACTAAATTTCTTAACTACCTATCATCAGAAAATGTATTCTTCCGTAACTAAATTATTGAGGCAGTGTCTACTTCTATACCAAAAAATGCGGCTGTTCGTATCAAAATTTCTTTAGGAATAGCCCCTCTTAGAGGGTACCAAAAATTCGGTACCCGTGATGGCCACGGCTAATTATTAATCGCGAGTCACGACCTATAACTGATATAATACACTCCAAGGTCTTATGAGTATCTGCTGTTATCAGTTTTGATGCACCCGTCTGATTTTTCTAAAGGTCACTTTATTCTTCGATAGTTACCTAATGACAGTCAAATATTCCAAGATTACAGGAAGCTATGTACAAGAGAGTGAGAGAGAAAAAGACAAGTGAAAAGAGGAAAAAGAGTAACATACAGAGAAGGGTATGATTATTAGACAGTATATAAACCAAGCTCAATTTCCCTCGGTTCAGTAAACTGCGCGGCGGAACAGTGAGCAAACCAGTGCTACTCTCGAACTAGTAAATAGTGAGAGCCAAAAGAAAGTGAGCTAAGTGAAATATCCGCTCGCGACGTAGTTCTCCAGATTTTTCTGACTAAAGTGTCAATATTCCCTGACTCAATGCTAGCTGCAAAAAGAGTCATTTTTTTTCAACGTTCCTTTTTCTCAAACTCTGTAAGTTCGATTCTCTATTGATAGCATGACCAAAATTTTGACACATTCGCCCTACCCTGAGACACACATTTAATTCTGCATCCTACTTATTTCGATTTTATTTTTTTATTTGATTGTTCGTTTTTTTTATATATTTTTCACATTCGAGTTTTGCTATGAATATTTTTTAATTGGTGATGAGTAGGCTTTGAAGGGTCCCTGGGTTTGGTATGCGGTTATATCCATTCACTTATACCACCATTTTTTTGCAGCTTGTTTAAGATTCAACAGAGGTGTACGGTTGTTCTCTAGACTTAATATTAGGTATGTATTTTGCACTTTGTAGTTTTCCCATCACGCCAAAGAGCACGCTGTGCAGTTTCACCATCCAACTAAAACTGAACTCCATGAAGGAAATTAATATTTTTAAATATTCCCGTTTAACCCTCTTGCAAGATTGTTGGCCCTCGTGGGGGGCCCGCGTGGACAATCCATAGAGAAAAGCCACAAGAGCCGCCGCTAATTTGCTCTCACGGTTAATCGGTTGAAATTTTTTTAACCAAATAATTGAGATTTTGTTGACATTACGGATTTTGGTTTTTGATTTCTTCAAGCTTTTGAAGAATATATTTTTGTTAGAAACTCGATGACATTTTATGGAAGTTGAATTTTAAAGTATTAGATATTCTTGAGGCTTGTTGCCCTCATACCTCAATTCTTTAAATAAATCGAACGAATTTGATTATTTTCATTATTATACCATTAAGCCCAATCCCTTTCGGGGCAAGCGTAACTCGTTTACGCTTTATCATTGCAAACGAATTATTATGGATTAAGTTGTACATTGAGGAGGTCACCAGTCTCCTGCAGGAATCTGTTATATATATATTACACACATATATAGACCAAAAAATATGAATTCTCAATTAAGCAAATAATTTTTAAATTCAAATTTCAAGGCACGTTTTTAAATAATAAATATAAGGTACTCATCCTGGTATAATCATGTAGCTCTGTCGACTAAAGATTCTACTATATTGAAAATTTTCATTTCAACAAAAAGGAATATTGAAACCACATTTCTCGTAAAATGTTGGAAAAATAAACGCATATTTAGGAGAGCTATAAACACAAGTTGGTTCTTTTAGGTCTAACTGACCCCCCACCCCTGCTTTATGTTTGATTTTCAAGATCATCAGACACCCTTTTTTTATTGTCATTAGTAGACAGACTCAAAAGGACCAACTTGTGTTTATACCTCTCTTGAGTATGCGTTTATTTTTCCAACATTTTACGAGAAATGTGGGTTCAATATTCCTTTTTGTTAAAATGGCAATTTTCAATAGAAGAATCTTTAGTCGACAGAGCTACATGATCATACCAGGATGAGTACCTTATAATTAATCTTTAAAAACGTGCCTTGAAATTCAATTTTAAAAAGATTTGCTTTATTGAGAATTTGTATTTTTTGGTCTATACATAATGTGTAATATATATATAACAGATTCCTGCAGGAGACTGGTGACACCGGAACACAACAAAAAAAAAGTTCTCTGTACACCGGACCAGACCTATCTACGGGCATTTTTTGGACCCGCTGAATCCGAATTTCAAGTCAGTTTAGGCCGTACACCTTCAATTTTGAATAAATTGCAAAAAACCGTAAGAAATAGCAAAAATTGGATGTTTTAGTAATAAAAAAAATCTGCCCGCTTCGCGGGCACATTCTCATCGCTCGCTCCGCGCGCAGCTCGCTTCGCTCGCAAGTTTGAGCGCGCCTGGGGCGCGCGTCTTTCGGATCTCGCGCTTCGCG